>CAJHQP010005684.1:0-43938 GCA_905132765.1 Moricandia arvensis | reverse complement strand
GTGACTCCAAAACATGCATCAACTAATACTCAAAGCGAGTCGTTGAAAGTTTGGTATGGTGCATGAATACTTTAACCGTTTAACGATATATATGTAATATGGTTCATGCATTTATTAAAGTGAGACTACTAGATAAAATAAAAAATATATAAAGTGACACTAAAAAGAGGTGTTGTGTAGTCGCTGCGATATAACAGGAAAGCTGGTCCTACTAACTTCAAGTCACAAAGATACGTCATCAGGCTAAGAATGTTCGTACAAACAACTTTAAAGTGGAAAACCAAATGTGTGTACAAGTCATGTCCTATAAGATTAATGTGTAGCTTGTTTAAGAAAACATATATACATATCGTGTATATATATATAGCATGTAAATCGATTTTTAAAGATGATTATACATGTCCTCCTCTACCAAACGGAAAATATTTGACCTTTCTATCAGTGAATTACTAAGTTTCAAAGTCTCCAATTAATATACATATCATGTTTCCATGTCTAATTGAGTGTATATGTAACTAAAGCAAAAAAAAATGTTAGAGGATATAACAAAAAGGTGGATAAAAGAGGTGAACTAGTGCACAAACCAATGGAGATGTTCTCGGAGGTGCGGGTTGCAAGGACTTGGAACATCTGGATCCACCATAACCTTCATTAAACCCATCAACAACAAAATACGTTACAAATAAGACGATTTTATTTTGGTAAAAAACAAATATATAAGTATCAGTCTCAAACTGATGAAGAAAGCAGAAATGAGAAATGAATAGAGAACGGTAGGTCTAGTAGCTACTAGTCCAAAAAAAAAACGGTAGGTAGTAGCTACATTTATATAGGCAGTGTATCTAAAAGACTAACTTGAATATACCTATTCAAACAGGCGTCAAATATACCACAACAGAGATCAAATATTCATCAATATATTTGTTTAATGACCATTCATTTTCTTAATTATTATGTTTTAATATTTGAACCCATATGCTTTTTGCCTTTTAAAAGTCTTGTAAAATTAAAATAAAATTTTACGATCAAAATTATTAAGGAACAAAGAAAACCCCCCAAGATTCTTACCCAAATTAAAAGCACAAGTATGCAAAAAAAGTTTCGAAAAAATGAAAACCTTTTGGCAAAAATAATTTTCTGAAAAGAAACATATGAGATTTAGATAAGAGACAAGAAAGAATAGAATTCTGGTAGAATGTAAAACTGTTTATATTTAATTTGGGATTTGGTGAAATGCTCATGGGTGTATCTTCATGGTAAAAGGTTAAAAAACGCAATATACTTCCTGCTATGGTATATCTAGAAGTAAAAATCAATAAATCGTACAACAGAACAAGAGAAAGATTTAAGTAAAGGTCTCTTTGTGGGTCTGCGTGGCCAAGGTAAATTGCATGAAAGAAGAAGAGTAATGAAGCAATGAAGAAGAAAAAAAAAAGAGAGTTTAAAAGTAAGAACCAAAGTATATAAGTCCCTTAAATCTTCTCCACCAATCTCAACTCTTGGCTTGTTGATAACTTGAAAAGGCCTTAGATCCAACCCATTTGTCACCTCTCTTTGGCCGTAAGTAACCCTAAGATCGACTGATCTGGTAAACATATCAAGAACGTCCCCTATAACTCTCCCTGCCACAAGAGGATCTCTGGTAGGCACAGACAGCATTGTTCTAAAACAAACAGGTTCTTTCTGACTTATTAAATTATGGTTCTTCTCTTATGAACTTAACCCTCTACATGTAACTTATATATATAACTCGGGTCGGTGAACTCATCACCTCATTCTTTTTTCTTGTCCTACGAGAATCCAACACTGATTCTACGTACATCACATTTTGTCTTCTTATTTTATTTTTCTTTTTTTCCTTTCTTTATGTATTCCAAAACCACCACTTTAATAGCTTAGGACTAGTATTCCAGATTACATCTCACCCACTTGGTAGCCAATATTTTTTATATATCTTTTTAAGTATATATAATTATATTTTTGGGCAACTTATATAATTTTATATACCTGTTTCGACTTGTGACTCAAAATAAATAAAACTTCTCTCCATCATATTTACAATTATTCATAGAAGAGTGCAAATAACAGCTAGATAAATATGTGTTAGAAATTAACAGAACTTTTTCTAGTTTAGAAAAAAATATTATTTTTTATAAAAATACCCATTTATAATACTGTATGAACGAATATTAAATGATTTTTGGTAAGAATTATGATGTTTAAGCATGATAAACTTGTCGTGATTTGAAGAATCGGTACCGAATGATTTACCAAGAACACAAATAGAAATATTTGTAAGCTAACTAAACTATAATTGAGTATATACAAAAAGGGTATTAGCTTTTGCAACAAACTCTTTCGAATTGGTAAAAATTGTATCTATATACGTTAGAACTTAGAAAAGTGGCCTACATTATTGCGAAAGACTTTCTTATAAGTAGTAAATAGTTGTTCACTTTTCTATATTTCTCTCGCAGAAACACCACAAGATAAATAAATCAGCACATAATAATTTATAAATCATCTTCTTTTTGATATTTTTGTATATATTTATCTCCAAATTTGGATTTCAGGACTCTTATATATAAAAAATTAAAACAATTTAAAATAGATATTAAAATTTTATAATATTAATTTCAAGTTCCAATAGTAGACACACACATATGTAATAAATAAATATAGGAAAAATAAATATATCATAGGTAATCTATCCTTGAAACCAGTAGACAAAGAATACTTTAAGGAAAACCATATTGAATTAAAAGCTAATGACTTGCTACTTTTGAAATATTAACCATCCATTTGTATGCGTCTACGCAAAAACTTACTAATTTGGGAGATTTCGTTTTCGACCACTGCCACTAATTAGACCATATATTTATTTTATGATGAGTTTATATAATTGACCTTTAATCGTTCGTAATATTACTCGTAAAATTTGAATAGCAGATTTGAAATGATTTTTAATAGTATATGTTCTTTTTTGTTTTTGAACTTTTAGTACTATGTTCTTGGTTACAATATTTCATCGTCTATAAGCTTGGTTCACGTCTTTAGCATCCTTGTGACAATAATCTATTGAGATGAAGAACCAGAAGAGAATGAGAGACACTGATCAGCATGGACAAAGTGGAGAAGGGACTTAGAGACTTGAGGAACAAGGCATTCCGTACAAGACTTGGAACTCAAGTCATCCAAGAGAAGACCTAGCTTGACTTGGAAGACAAGGCAAGTCTCACTCACTTGCCAACCTTACTCACGTGGGAGGAGTTCTCTCTGGACCAAGTTTGAATTCAAAATAGGAGAAATCACATGATTCAAATCAGGCAAGAGTGGACTGTTAGGAGAGGTCACTCTCAGCATCAGGAATCTCGACCAGAGAGGACCAGGACCACTTGCATTAGTTTATTGTTTCTCTTTTGTTTGTTTCTAAATGTCACTGTCCTCTCTCTCTCTCTGGTTCCCTATAAAACAATGTAGTAGGCAGAATGAATTAATTAAGGAGAAAGAAACCTCCTCTTTACTTGTTTACTCTCTCTCTCTCTTCTCTCACGAAAATACTCTCCTCCTCTCTCTTTCATCAAGTGTTCTTCATGTTCTAGCTGTTCTTCAGCTCATTCTCTCTTAAACTCTCTTAAACTTACATGGTATCAGAGCAACTCAAGCTCCTAAACCTCTATTCTTCTTCCGCAATACACTCTTCTTCATCTTCTCTCAAGTTTCCAGCAAAACCTAAACTATTATCCAGTGGATAATAGCAAGGGTCCTCTGTTTTTCCTCTGTTTTTCCTCTGTTTTCCTCTGTTTTTCCTTGTTTTTGGTCGAGTTCTCCTCCTTGTTCTTGTTTCTCTGGGTATATCATTCAGATTCCTGGAGAATACAAGTTTTTCTTGAGGTTCTTTCATTTCCATTTCGCCAAACTCTCAAACTTTTCAGAAACACTCTATTACCCAACGGTCCATAGCATCCAAGATGGAGCAAAACAAGGCTGTTGTGGTTCCAGTAACCTTGAAAGGGTTAAACTACCTTCTCTGGTCAAGACTTGTGAAGACTGCTCTTGGAGGTCGTGGCTTATGGAGTCATGTGACAGAAGGTCAAGCCCCAAAGCTGGTAACACAAGGTAAAGATGGCCAAGAGGTTGTAGCTGTTGATGAAACCAAATGGGTTCAAGAAGACTTTCTGGTGCTGTCAACCATCCAAAACTCTCTTGACCCAAGTATCCTAGAGGCATATTCCTACTGTGAAACCTCTAAGGAACTGTGGGATACTCTGTATAAGGTGTATGGGAATGTCTCCAACCTTAGCAGAGTCTTTGAAGTGAAGAGAGCCATCAACTCTCTCAAGCAAGAAGACATGGACTTCAATCAGTTCTTTGGGAAGTTCAGGTCACTGTGGGCTGAGTTTGAAATGCTCAGACCGAGTACAACTGATCCAGTGGTGTTAAATGAAAGGCGTGAGCAAGACAAGGTCTTTGGACTGCTCCTGACCCTTAACCCTTGCTACAATGATTTGATTAAGCACATACTCAGAGCTGAGAAGCTACCATCCCTGGATGAAGTGTGTGCTCAAATCCAGAGGGAACAAGGATCAGTGGGTTTGTTTGAAGGAAAGGGAGAGCTTACCATGGCACACAAGGTGGAAGTAGCAGTTGCTAACAAGGGATACTACAAGCAGGATGATAGGAAGGTGTGGGTGTGTGATCATTGCAAGAAGAAAGGCCACATGAAGGACAAGTGCTGGATCCTTCACCCTCACCTCAAACCTGCCAAGTTCAAAGGGTCAAGGAGTCAGTACATGGATGCAAGAGCACACTTCTCCTCAGACACGCCAGAACCATCCACACCATCTATGTGCTCAACCATGTGCTCTCATGTTGGTTCAAATGCAGCTAGTGAAGCCAAAACCATGGCGACAAGTGCTCTGTCTACCTTGAGGACCACTCAGGATGAGACTATCAAGAGGTCAGACCTTGATGCTCTCATCAAAGCCCTCAAGGAGAACTCTGGTATTGTTCTTGGAACCTCTTTAAATGCATTACACACTACTGGTCAGAATCCTAAACCACTAGTGATAGATTCAGGGGCTTCTCACCACATGATTAGTGATGCTAGTCTAATCAGTAACATAGAACCTGCCTTAGGTAATGTGATGATAGCTAATGGTGAGAAAGTACCCATTAAAGGTATAGGGAACTTGAAACTGTTTAACAAAGATTCAAAGGCATTTTACATGCCCACATTCACCTCCAATTTGCTATCTGTTAAAAAGGCTACCAGTGATCTGAATTGCCTTGCTGTTTTTAGTCCTAATGATGTCTACTTTCAGGATATTGAGACCAGTAGTTTACTTGGCAAAGGTGTGACCAAGGAGGGCTTGTATCTGCTTGAAGACACCAAATGCTTGTCTGATTTATCTTATGCTTTTAGTTCATCTCCTGTTTTACCTAAAGATGCAATGTGGCATGCTAGACTAGGACACCCTCATTCACGTGCACTGAGCTTGATGTTGCCTAGTATTTCCTTTAAGAATGATAGTTGTGAGGCTTGTATTCTTGGCAAACATTGCAAATCTGTTTTCCCTAAATCAGTAACTATGTATGAAAGTTGCTTTGATCTCATTCACTCTGATGTTTGGACTGCACCCTGTTTATCAAGAGAAAACCATAAGTATTTTGTGACATTTATAGATGAGAAATCGAAATATACTTGGTTAACCTTGCTTCAATCAAAGGATAGGGTGTTAGAAGCTTTTATAAACTTTCAAAACTACATTACTAACCATTTCAATGTTAAGATTAAAATTCTTAGATCAGACAATGGAGGGGAGTACACTAGCAATGCTTTCAAAGCACACCTCAACAAACATGGGATCATTCACCAGACAAGCTGCCCTTATACCCCACAGCAAAATGGTGTAGCTGAGAGGAAAAATCGACATCTAATGGAGGTGGCCAGAAGCATGATGTTTCACACCAATGTTCCCAAAAGGTTTTGGGGGGATGCTGTGATCACTGCTTGCTACCTAATCAACAGAATCCCTACTAAGATCCTCCAAGATGTCTCTCCTTATGAGGTACTAAACAAGACTTATCCATCTATTGACCATTTGCGTGTGTTTGGGTGTGTGTGCTTTGTCTTGATACCAGGTGAACTAAGAAACAAGCTTGAAGCTAAAAGTGTCAAAGCTATCTTCATTGGGTATTCACCAAACCAGAAAGGCTACAAATGCTATGTTCCAGAAACAAGAAAGGTTATGGTCTCTAGAGATGTGAAGTTCTTGGAATCAAGAGGCTTCTATGATGAGAAAAGTTGGGATAGCTTGAAGGATCTGTCTCAAGCTCCCTCAGATAGAGCAAACAACCTAAGGATACTGATGGAGAATCTGGGAATCAGTTTCTCAAACCCACAAGTGGCGCCTAACACAGCTTCTCCTTCAGCTGATACTGGACCAGAGGGTGAAGAAGCCACTCATCCTGATCCTGAGGGGGGAAATGATCATGAACCAGAACAACCACAAGGTTCACAAACTCATGATCAGGAGAGTGTACTACATGAACATGAAACTGCTCAAGTTCAAGATGAAGTAGAGCAGCAAGAAGTTCAAGAAGTTCAAGCTCAACCACTAAGGAGGAGTACAAGGACAAGGAACCCTCCTTCAAACTGGAAGAACACAAGGGTCTACTACAACAGTCAAGCAGTAGCTCATCCAACATCAGCAGTGTGTTCCCTTGCAAGATTTCCACTTGAGCATCAAGCCTTTATCACTGGGTTAGATCAGGGATCTGTACCAAGGTCGTATGAGGAAGCCATGGAGAACAAGGAATGGAGAGACTCTGTTGATGATGAAGCAAATGCCATGATCATCAATGATACCTGGTATGAAAGTGAACTCCCAAAAGGAAAGAAGGCAGTTTCAAGTAAATGGGTGTTCACCATCAAGTATCTACCAAATGGCAAGGAAGAGAGAAAGAAGTCAAGACTAGTGGCAAGAGGATTCACCCAGACCTATGGAGAAGACTATGTGGACACTTTTGCACCAGTAGCCAAACTTCATACAATCCGGATCATTCTCTCTATTGCAACCAACCTGGAATGGGAGTTGTGGCAGATGGATGTCAAGAATGCTTTCCTACAAGGAGAGTTAGAAGATGAGGTTTACATGCACCCACCTCCTGGCCTTGAGAAGCTGGTTAAACCTGGAAATGTCCTCAGACTCAAGAAGGCAATATATGGACTGAAGCAATCCCCAAGGGCGTGGTACCACAAGCTAAGCACCACCTTGAATGGAAGAGGCTTCAGGAAATCAGAGGCTGATCACACCTTGTTCACACTCCCCAGCCCAAAAGGAATTGTGGTCATCTTGGTCTATGTAGATGATATAATCATCACAGGCAGTGATCAAGAAGGTATCAAAGAAACCAAGGTATTCCTTAAGTCTGTATTTGATATTAAAGATTTAGGTGAACTCAAGTACTTCCTTGGGATTGAAGTATGCCGCTCTAAAGAGGGGCTCTTCTTGTCTCAAAGGAAGTACACACTTGATCTTTTAACTGAGGCAGGAAACCTTGGAGGAAGACAAGCCAAAACACCATTAGAAGAGGGCTACAAAGTATTGAGAGAGGGGGAGTTTGAAGACAAGCAGTATGGTGATGTGAAGCAGTATAGAAGGATGGTTGGAAAGCTCATCTACTTAACCATCACTAGGCCAGATATATGCTTTGCTGTGAACCAGGTTAGCCAACATATGCAGGCGCCTAAGGTCCATCATTGGAATATGGTGGAAAGGATCATGAGATACCTGAGGGAGGCGCCTGGTCAAGGAGTTTGGATGTCTTGCAATGGAAGCACAGAGATTGTAGGTTACTGTGATGCTGATTGGGCAGGAGACAGAACTGATAGGAAATCAACAACTGGATATTGCACCTTCATTGGAGGTAACTTGGTAACTTGGAAGAGCAAGAAGCAGAAGATTGTGTCTTGTTCCAGTGCTGAAGCAGAATATAGGGCAATGAGGAAGCTCACCAGTGAGCTGATCTGGATCAGAAACCTTTTAAGGGACTTGGGTATAGAGGCCACAACCCCAATCACTATGCACTGTGACAACCAGGCAGCAATTCATATAGCATCCAACAGTGTGTTCCATGAAAGGACTAAGCACATTGAGGTGGATTGCCATAAGGTTAGACAAGCTGTGGAGCAGCAAATCATCTTGCCATGCTACACGAGAAGTGAAGATCAGTTGGCAGACATCTTCACCAAGGCAGCCAGCACCAAGGTTTGTGAGTTCATCCATTCAAAATTGGGACTCATAGACCTCACTTCTCACTAACTCTCCTTGCATGGAGACCTCTACTCTTTTTCCTTAATGTGTTTTTCTCCCACTGGGTTTTACACATTAAGGTTTTAATGAGGGAGGTTCTTCATGTATCCAAGCTTGACCAGTCCCTATGGTGAAGCTTGAGGGGGGTTATTGAGATGAAGAACCAGAAGAGAATGAGAGACACTGATCAGCATGGACAAAGTGGAGAAGGGACTTAGAGACTTGAGGAACAAGGCATTCCGTACAAGACTTGGAACTCAAGTCATCCAAGAGAAGACCTAGCTTAACTTGGAAGACAAGGCAAGTCTCACTCACTTACCAACCTTACTCAAGTGGGAGGAGTTCTCTCTGGACCAAGTTTGAATTCAAAAAAGGAGAAATCACATGATTCAAATCAGGCAAGAGTGGACTGTTAGGAGAGGTCACTCTCAGCATTAGGAATCTCGACCAGAGAGGACCAGGACCACTTGCATTAGTTTATTGTTTCTCTTTTGTTTGTTTCTAAATGTCACTGTCCTCTCTCTCTCTCTCTAGTTCCCTATAAAACAATGTAGTAGGCAGAATGAATTAATTAAGGAGAAAGAAACCTCCTCTTTACTTGTTTACTCTCTCTCTCTCTCTCTCTTCTCTCACGAAAATACTCTCCTCCTCTCTCTTTCATCAAGTGTTCTTCATGTTCTAGCTGTTCTTCAGCTCATTCTCTCTGAAACTCTCTTAAACTTACATAATCATGTCCCGTTTTGCTCAGTCTGACGCAATAACAAGTCTTAACGTTCTGAGTTTCGGCTGAAGTAATCTCTTGGCGGCTTGCCAATGGAGATCAGTGAGTTTGTACATGAGCTATGGCAACTTGTTTACATTGAATGAAATATCAAGCTGAGTAAAATGGAGGTATTGAAGGCTATTGACAACCATTCCGAACTCTGTTGATATGTGATCTAAGCTTAGTCTACTTCGGGTTAGCTATAGGCTGGTTACTCGGGTTAATTAGATTAGAGTTGGTCAAGCTGGTTAAATGTTAAACCGGGTTTGATCATTTAATCTTGGTAAGGTCTTGTACATTCTCGATATATAAGAGAATAGAGAGATTAGGAGAGTAAGAGAGAGAGATATGAAGCTACTGTATCTGTCTCGGTGCATGTTGATCTATCTCTGAGTTGGAGAGGAGATCCTTTGTTCTAGTGGATTTGCTAGACTGAGTCTGGCTCCAGGGATTAGTTCTCCATATCGGAGAGATACCCTGGGTAACCAAAAAGATCTGTGTGTTCTCGTCTCGCTTGATTCATTGTTCTTTCAAATCTTGAGTGTTCTTTCTCTCGAGAGTGAAGTGAGGTTCAAGGCGTGACATTAGGAACAAGATAAAGGTCCGATTCAACTCGAATAGGAGGTTTCCGCACAACAAGTGGTATCAGAGCCTCGGTTCTCAAGATCCGAGGAAGGTCCAATCATGGCGATGAAGTCGATACGAGCTGAGGTGGAGTTGTTTGATGGAACCGGTGACTTCTCCTTATGGACGATTCGAATGATGGCGCACTTCGGAGTATCAGGATTAAAGGAGGTCGTGCTCAACGACAACTTTGAGATCGAAGTTCCGGTGACCAAAGAAGAAGGAAAGAAGGTGGATGACGACGATGCAGGACCGCCGGAGATGAAGACGATTCTGGATCCGGTCAAACTGGAGAAAGACGAGAAGGCGAAAGATATGATCATCCTTAACATCGGGAACCAAGTTCTTCGCAAGATCAAGCATTGCACTACCGCAGCTTCGATGTGGTCGTCTCTCGAAAGGTTGTATCTATCCAAGTCTTTACCAAATCGAATATTCGTGCAATCTTTGTTTTATACGTTTAAATGCGATTGTTCTAAGTCTATTGATATAAACATAGATGATTTTCTTAAGATTGTTGCAGAGATGGGAAGCTTGAGTGTAAATGTTACCAACGAGATTCAAGCTATTGTCTTCTTGAGCTCACTCCCAACGAGCTATGATCAGTTGAAGCACACACTCAAGTATGGGAAAGATTCTCTTACTTTGGAAGAAGTCATATCAGCTGCAAGATCCAAACAAAGAGAGATCCAAGATAGTGGAAGGAGTGAAAAGGGGACTGTTACCGTTCTCTACTCCTCGGAAAGAGGAAGGCAAAGCAGGCGTGAAGATGGTGACTCTCGAAGAAACAGAGGAAGAAGTAAGTCCAAGACGAGGAAAATCACTTGCTGGTATTGCAAGAAGGAAGGACATGTCAAGGCAGATTGTTTTGCAAGGAAGAAGAGACTGGAACAAGATAGCGAAGGAGAGGCAGCCGTCGCAATAGACCAGCCTGAGACCATGGATGCCCTAATGGTCACTAGAGATGAGGCAAACGAAAATTGGGTGATCGACTCGGGGTGCACCCATCACATGATATCTCGTCGTGATTGGTTTACTGACTTCAAAGAGATACAATCAACCAAGATCCTGCTAGGAGACTTTCACACGGTGGAAACCCTTGGGATAGGAACTGTGAGAATAAACACTCATGGTGGTTCAGTAAAGGTTATGCAAAATGTGAGATATGTTCCATCACTTCGAAGGAACCTTATTTCTACTGGAACCCTCGACAAGCTGGGATTCAAACACATCGGAGGAGAGGGCAAGATTGTTTTCACGAAAAACTCTAAGTTGGCTATGAGTGGAATCCTGGAGAATGGTTTGTATATCCTCGATGGGGAGACTATATATCCTGAAGCCTGTAACTCAGAAGGTTTTCGACTGAAAGCACCGCTTTGGCACAGCCGGTTAGGACATATGAGTTACAAGAACCTGCAAGTTCTAGTAAGGGAAAGAGTACTGACCAAGAAAGACGTGGGTGCAGAGTTCTTTTGAGAGCACTGCATAATGGGAAAATCCAAAAGGGTAAGCTTTGGTACTGGTAAGCATAATACTTCTAATGTTTTAGAGTATGTTCATGCAGATCTCTGGGGCTCTCAAAACGTCCATCCCTCACTGTCAGGTAACAAGTACTTCTTGTCCATTATAGATGATCATTCTAGGAAGGTTTGGATCTGGTTCCTTACAACTAAAGATGAGACATTTGCTAGTTTTAGTGAATGGAAAACGCTTGTAGAAAATCAAGTTGATAAAAAGGTTAAGTGTCTTAGGACCGCAATAATGGTCTAGAATTTTTCAACCATGTGTTTGATGAGTTTTGCAGGAAGAATGGCATAGTTAGGCATATAACATGTGCCTATAGGCCTCAATAGATCGGCGAGGCAGAGCAAATGAACCGCACAATAGTGGAGAAAGTGCGATGTCTTCTAAACGAGTCATGACTCAGTGAAGATTTCTAGTCAGAAGCAGCTGCTTTCTCAGTGTATACCATCAACAGATCACCAGCATCTGCAGTGGGTTTTAAAGTTCCAGAGGAGATATGGCTTGGGAAGAAACCAGGATACAAGCACATGAGGAGGTTTGGGTCGGTAGCTTATGTACACATGGATCATGGAAAGCTGAAACCCAGGGCTATTAAGGGTGTGCTGATTGGTTACCCTCCTGGTACCAAGGGCTACAAGATATGGCTGGTGGAGGATGAAAATGTGTCGTCAGCAGGAATGTGAAGTTCTGTGAAGATGTAATGTTCAAGGACATACCGAAGGGCATTGAAGGAGGAGTTCCTGACACTTCAACTCAAAATGAAACCAGTAGTCGGGCGATAGAGATACCAGTTAATGGAGAGCAAACAACTGTCCAAGACTCAGGTCAAGGAGGAGCTCCCCAAAGCTCAACAGATGAGGTGGAGTTAGAGGACTCAGATCAAGCTGAAATGGAACAAACAGACTCAACACTTGAACACTATCAGTTGGCTAGAGATAGACCTCGAAGAACTATAGTGCCACCAGCAAAGTTCAACGACTATGATTGCTCGGAGGTAGCTTTTGCACTGTCCATGTTCGAGTTGATGAATGTAGAAGAACCAAAAGACTATGCTGAAGCTAAATCAAGTCGGGAGTGGGATAAGTGGAGTGCAGCTTCTGACGATGAGATGGACTCTTTAATGAAGAATGGTACTTGGGTATTAGTAAAGAGACCAAAAGATAGGAAGGTCATAAGTTGTAAGTGGCTTTACAAGATCAAACCAGAAATGACCAAAGAAGAACCTAAGAGGTATAAGTCGAGGTTGGTGGCTCGTGGCTTCACTCAAAGGGAAGGTATTGATTACCACGAAGTGTTCGCACCAATTGTCAAACATGTATCAATCCGTACACTTTTGTCACTAGTGGTTAACTTGGACCTGGAGCTGGAGCAAATGGACGTGAAGACAGCGTTTTTGCATGGGAATCTAGAGGAAGACTTGTACATGGAGCAACCAGAAGGTTATGAAGACAAGTCTAAACCAGATCATGTGTGTCTTCTGAAGAAGTCACTTTATGGGCTCAAGCAATCACCTCGTCAGTGGAACAAGCGGTTTGACGAGTTCATGGTGGTCCACGGTTACAGGAAGAGTCAGCGAGATGCATGTGTCTACACTACTGAGGGCTCAGACAGAAGCTTAGTGTATCTTCTACTCTATGTAGATGATATGCTTCTAGCCGCAAGAGATATGAGTGATATCAAGAAACTTAAGGAGCAGTTGGAGTCTAGTTTTGAGATGAAAGACCTTGGTACAGCTCGAAGGATATTAGGGATGGACATCTACAGAGATAGAAGTAAGGGTATACTCAGGTTATCTCAAACGAAATACATCAAGAAGGTGGTCTCGAATTTTAGAATGGAAAATGCTAAGAGTTCCTTAACTCCTATGGGAGCTCATTTTAAGTTGTCTGCGGTGAAGGAGCATGAAGAAAGCATAGACACTGATGTTATTCCATATCTTTCAGCTGTTGGAAGTATGATGTATGCGATGGTAGGTTCAAGGCCTGACCTTGCATATGCTGTAGGGCTAGTAAGTCGGTTCATGAGTAGACCTGGAGCGATCCATTGGGAGGCGGTAAAGTGGCTACTTAGGTACATGAAGGGATCAGCAGAGGTTCAACTAGTCTACACTCAAGAGAAGGAGTTCAAGATTCAAGGGTACTGTGACTCAGATTATGCAGGAGACAGAGATGGAAGTAAATCATTGTCAGGGTATGTTTTCACGATTGGAGGTAACGTGGTGAGTTGGAGGTCATGTCTTCAGCCTGTAGTGGCTTTGTCAACTACTGAAGCGGAATATCTCTCACTAACCGAAGTAGTGAAGGAGGCAATATGGTTGAAAGGGCTACTTGAAGACTTTGAGATTGCGCATGGACCGGTTCAAGTGTGGTGTGATTCTCAGAGTGCCATTTGTCTGTCAAGGAATGTTGTGTTTCACGATCGGACCAAACACATGCGAGTTAGGTATGATTTCATTCGAGACATCATCGATGAAGGGGGGGTTGAAGTTCTAAAGATTCATACCAGCAGGAACCCGACTGATATATTGACGAAAGTGGTTCCGGTGAGTAAGTTTAACGCTGCGTTAAGCTTGCTCAAAGTAACTCAAGCCTGATAAGCTTGGGGCCGTGCCCGACGGTGTAAGTCTAGAAAGTTGAATCCACAGGAGAGAACGAAGGTTTGGTGCAACGTTGAGTTATGAGAAGAAGAAGACTTGTGAAGCTTAGCTCAAGGAGGAGTATGTTGATATGTGATCTAAGCTTAGTCTACTTCGGGTTAGCTATAGGCTGGTTACTTGGGTTAATTAGATTAGAGTTGGTCAAGCTGGTTAAATGTTAAACCGGGTTTGATCATTTAATCTTAGTAAGGTCTTGTACATTCTCGATATATAAGAGAATAGATAGATTAGGAGAGTAAGAGAGAGAGAGACGAAGCTACTGTATCTGTCTCGGTGCATGTTGATCTATCTCTGAGTTGGAGAGGAGATCCTTTGTTTTAGTGGATTTGCTAGACTGAGTCTGGCTCTAGGGATTGGTTCTCCATATCGGAGAGATACCCTGGGTAACCAAAAAGATTTGTGTGTTCTCGTCTCGCTTGATTCATTGTTCTTTCAAATCTTGAGTGTTCTTTCTCTCGAGAGTGAAGTGAGGTTCAAGGCGTGACATTAGGAACAAGATAAAGGTCCGATTCAACTCGAATCAGAGGTTTCCGCACAACATACTCTGAACCATCATTGCTTAACAGAGGTGATACTGTTACAAAGGTCCCACATTTCTTCTAACTTTGAGCATGTTAATTGCATGTCTCTTAGTATGAGTTCTTAATTTTTCTAAAAGATGTTTCTTAACTTTTAATTAAGAAAATCTAAGAATCGTCTTTTAAATAAAAAATATAAAAACCGTTTCTTAGCCAATTTTGTTTTAAAAGAATCAAATTAAGTTAAGAACTTCACCCTAAAATATCGGGAATAAACATGACCTTAAAGTGACTAGTGCATTTAAAAGATTATTGATCCTTCTACTCATAAGCTAGTTTTTGAGTGGGTTATACTTTTGGAATTTAGATGATACACTAAATTGTATCAAGTAGTATTCAGTAATTTTCTATATTCGACTCTAAATTTTATAGTATTTGTGGTTTAATTGATTTTTAATGGGTATTAATTTTTAATATTTGCTTTTGCTTCAAATATTTAAATTTTTCAAATCAAATCAAAACGAATAACGAATCAAATCAAATTTAAGAAAAAGACCCACACCTAATTAATTCTTTGTTCACTTGTCTTGTTCGCTTGTTTGCTCTGGGCGTGATTTGTAACTTATTTTGGTGGCTATATATTAAATATCAAGAGGTGCTAAAATACAGACCCTCAACATATCTTTTCTTCGTTTTCATGTGGAACAAGTAAACATCCATTTCTTAATTACTAGCATTGGGTGGGGAAGAGACTAAATAAAAATAGTAACATACAAAAAACGAATCTAAAAATAGAAAGAATGCTACCAAATAGAGATGTCTCTATACTTGCCACACGTCCAATCCTTTATGGAATAGTCTTCAAATAGAAACGATTCTCGCTTCTCTATCATTAACGTATCTATTTTATTTCATCCGATCTTTTTCTCCTCTTTTCAGTACTGTGAACAGTCTTATTATTCTTGATAAACTTCCAGCTCATCTTCTCTTATTTTGGACCTTACTGAAAAATAAAAAATTAAACATAAATTCAAACGAAGATATTCTGATTATCTTTGTTGTTATTGACTGTTAATAAACGTAACTTTTGTGATCATACGAATCTAATTGCTCATCACTAGTTTAAAGTATAAGCACCAATTTCAGCTTTTAATGAGAAAAGAGATAACAATGAGAAAAGAGAAAATCAATTTAACCCTAGATTTGAATGATGGAAACCGGCTACTTTTTCATATCTTTAACTTATGTTTACCATTATAAACGTAGCTTTTATATACATTTATTATCTCGATGTTAAGTTGATACATAACATTTACAAATGCAATTACAACTACGAGATAGTGGTTTAGTACTGGTAATCAAATTTTGAAATAATCCATAATTGAAAACACTATATTACACTTCACATTATGGTCACGTAGATATAAATCATGTTTTAAGCATAATTTAAATTGTGTTAAAAAAGAAGAAGCATAATTTAAATATCCAGAGAGAAAATACATCCATGGATTATATTTTTCCTTGAAAATTATTATGTGTCATTCTACAGGTATAAATACCCTCAGGTTAATAAAAACATTTATAAATTCTTTGTTAATTTTTGTAAGTTCTTAATTCAAAATTTATTGGTAAAAATAAACGTAAGATATGATATATGATTCTTTATCATCTTAATTTTGATTTTATTTCAACTTTTTGAAGGTTCATGAGCTTTGAACTCAAAAACTCATCGCTATATATTAAATATTTGTTATTCAAGATTTCATTATACTTGAATGTTAACACTCCAAATTACATAATTTTAATGCACGGTAATCACAGAAATAGATTAGATAATGACATACCGTCGAAATCTAGATTTGTGACTTCGATGAAACTTTTTTTTTGTCAGTTGCTCGTTTAATTAGACCAAGTTTGGTTAGACGAAATGTTTCTTTATATATAAGTTTTCAATTGATACCAACTATGTTTTGTTGACGGTAAGTTTATTATTTATTTCAACAAAAAATCCCATGTGATTAGAAGTCCAACAACATCATTTTGTAATGCTTTCATGAATACCATAGGTCTATGAGCAGCATTCTGATAATTTCGTCATAATATATCACCATTTCTAGTTTTTTAAACAACTATATGATAATAATTAGTTCAAACAAGATTTAAATTAGTATCACACAAGTAGCATATTCAATGGGAAATCAGAATGAGACGTGTCATCTCAGTTGAAAATATGACAATGGATGCATGAGGGCAACCTCGTGGAACCGTATACAAAAGCGCACACATAAGCATAACGACCACCAAATTGTATTACCCTTTATGGCTTTTTAATTTAATTTTATTTTTCTTTATAATATTTTTGATAATTCCTATTACTAAAAGACTTAAAGGGGAACATGCAAATAGAAAATAATAGAAAACCATAGCCAAATAATAATTTTCCAGTAAGTGTCAATAAAATCTTCTATATATTATTATATGAGAATCATGTGAATACATGTAGGATATTTTTCTAATATGCGTTAATTTATTTTTCAATTACTTTTATAAATTTAACCAAAATTATTTAAAATATATATATGATAAAATATTAAGAAATTATGGTGTGTCGTTTAGCGTTAAATATTGTAACACTAAAAAGAAAAGTATTGTAGCACTATTTAAAATGAATATAAAAATACTCTAAACAAAATTAATATCTTAATTTGTTTGAATATTTTTAGATATAAAATATTTAGAATGAATCGATTTAGAACCAAATAGAACTGATCAAAAACTAAACCAAAGCTCAATAGATTTTCATATGAGTCATATATCCAGAAAACTAAAACCCGATAAAAACCTATCTAAAGCTAGTCTTAAAGTTCATGTTTAGTGAAAAATATTAAGGAAATTTTAAAAAATACCAATTCACTTGTACCACTTTTCAAAAATAACTTAATCACTTTTACTTTTGTTTTAAGAGAAAAAAACACACTTATAACCCTTGGGTTAATTAATCTAAGACTTAGGGTTTAGATTTAAGAGGTGGTGTAGGGTGGGGGTAGGGTTTAGGAATGTAAAATTTAGGATTATAATTAATTTAAAAAAAATTACCTCTTAAAAAGTGGTATTTTTGAAAATGTTTTAATGAAGGTAAAAATGAAAAGTGTTACAACAAAAATGGTAAACTTGAAATTCTCCCAAAATATTATTTTCTTTATGGAGAATTGTATATGTTTAATTGCTTTATAGATTCACAATAAGACTGATGTAAAGAAAAACTAATACTCAAAAATTTATAAATTGTAACTAGATGCTTTATTTATATATATATATATATATATCGACTAAGCAATTTTTTGAGATTTAGGTGGAGACTATATATAAACTAAAGGATTGTTATGTAGTATAATATATATATATATATATATATATATTAGATGTTTTAATTTTTTAGATTTATTATAAATAATTGATAAATTATAAAAATTAGATATACAAATTTATGAAATCAGACAAACTTGTGAACTTGCGTCTACATTGTTACTTGATTTAACCGATTTAAAACTGATTTTATTAGTGTAAGACGGTTTAAATTGATTTGAACCACTTAATCAGTTTTTAAAAAGTGTTTCAGCTATCACCAATTTACCATTTAGGCGACATAAACACCAATTTTTAGAACATGAGAAACTAATTAAGAAGTGAGCTGAAATGTAGCGGGCCAAATTTATCGTTAGTGTTCCAATCACAAAGAGGTTTTCGCCATAACTATCTTTCATTGTGGGCTGAAAAGTAACAAAAGCAGTCTCGTATGTAATTGGGTATCTATCTGAGTTGCGCCAAACACAGTAAAATTGCAAAAATGTGTCAATTGGAGACAAATCCACCCGTAAAATTCTTTGGTGGCTTTGTTAATGGAGGAGATGAGCTTTCCGTTGTCGAAGCTTGTGGATGAGATTTTCTCGAAACTGAAAGAAAAGATTGAGAGTGTTACGATAGCTTCTGTGAAGACCAATGTTGTCTATGTCGGACAGAGAGTCAGTTACGGTGTGCCTAACGCAGACGATGATGTTTTGGAAGATGATTCTGAATCTTTTCTCTAGTGCTGAGAGGTAATTCAATACTATTGTTTACAGAGCCAGTCCTATGAAATTCTTGACTAGAAGCAAATTTAAAAAATGGGCCGTTTTTGTGGGGTCTGGAACCCTGGTTGGGGGGGGGGAGAAAAATTACAGTTTCCAGATTTCGTTACTAGACTAAATTCTCGTTATAATAAAATGGCCGGAAGCCACTGCTTTTTTTGGCTTGGACCAAAGGTCGGCTCTGATTGTTTGTTTCTTTTCTTTCTTTCTTTCTAAAATTAGAAATTGTGTGTATGGTTTCTATTAATGGTAATGGTTTTGCTTTGATTTAGTAGACGAGAGACATGAAGATGATGCTTAAATCTGTTCGTGGATTGCTCAAAGTTCAACGGGCTTGTCGAAAGAAGATCCATGAGAGGATTACAGCAGTTTCTGGTCAAATGTTTCTCTAATTACGTTATGAGACACTTGATGTTTCTTTCAAATTGTGAGACGCAATATATCAATAAAAGAATTGTGATCATCAATGCGGCTAGATGTGAAAACGTTCATGATCTGAAAAAGAAGACTTCCAATCATATATTCGTGTGATCATCAATTTCGCTGTCTGCTTAAATAAACAAAGAACTTGAGGCCCTTATGTCATCTTACAACTGACTCGTGTCCAAGTAGTTATCCTAAAATTGATCCAAACTACTGAGCAGATTAACTCTCGAAAAAGAACACATGCGACCATCACAAGATCGGTTCAACCGTCCTCATTCATGAAAAGGAGGGGTCAGATACATTTAATACGTATATTGTACACTCACATACTTGTATAGTGTAGAGTAGTTTTAATGTATGAGTATAAATACTTTACTTTGTACATTGATTAAGTTTGATGAAGATATTTTCCAGATCTACATTCTCTTTACTGATATGGTATCAGAGCGTTTGAGCTAAACTCAACCTCTGATCCTCTTCATTGATCGCCGATCTCCTTCTCCGATCATCGTCGATCATCTCCGATCCTCTTCCATTCTTCTCCGATCTCATTCACTGATCAACTGACCTAATTTCATCTTCATTCATCATCGTCTTCCGCATCTTCGTCTTCTATTCAGCGATTCTGCTCGGAGAACTTCGATTCAACCTGATTCTTTCCGATTTCCAGCTCTCCTCAACTCGCGATGGGAAAAAGAAAGTGCAATTCCAAGTATCGAAGCTCAACTCCGGATAATCAATCGTCTCCTATTCTTCCTCCTCGTGGCGGATCTCCTCAATCTAATCCGAATCGCGATATGTCTGGATCTTCAAATCAAGCTCGAAATGTTCAGAATCTTGAACATCAAGCTCCTGTTCGCAACTCTCGACCTTTTGAGGTATCGAACTCTCCTGATAACATTCATAGCCCGTACTATCTACACAGTTCTGATCATCCTGGTCTAGTTCTAGCATCTGAAGCTTTAGATGGAACAAATTATAGCATCTGGATTGTAGCTATGACCACTAGTCTAGAGGCGAAGAATAAACTTGGATTTATTGATGGATCTATCGTTATGCCTGTTGAAACTGATCCGTATCACAAGATTTGGTGCCGTTGCAACAGCATGGTGAAGTCATGGTTGCTTAATAGTGTTTC
The DNA here is from genome assembly GCA_905132765.1 of Moricandia arvensis. NCBI lineage: Eukaryota > Viridiplantae > Streptophyta > Magnoliopsida > Brassicales > Brassicaceae > Moricandia > Moricandia arvensis. The sequence continues at coordinate 23,844 of CAJHQP010005684.1, read as the reverse complement.
CAAGAAGATATACACCAGCATCCTGTACTTCAAGGCAGCTGCTGGCATTTGGAAAGATTTACATGTTCGATTTCACAAATCAAACCTTCCACGACTTTACAAACTCAGGCATCAACTACATTCACTAAGGCAAGGCAACATGGATCTATCTTCGTACCATACTCAGACTCAATCCTTATGGGAAGAGTTAAACAGCTTACATGTTCCAGCTCACACTGTGGAAGGACTTCTTGCTCAAAATGAGAACAACCGAGTCATAGATTTCCTCATGGGACTCAACGACAGTTATGATCACATCCGCAGTCAGATTCTCATGAAGAAAACTTTGCCTTCTCTCTCTGAAGTATACAACATACTGGATCAAGAGGACAGTCAAAGATCAGCAAGGAACATCTATCATTCTGAGATGGATACAGTAACTCTTCAAGCCTCCATTCCTAGCTATGGGAAAAATCGTTCAGTTTGCACCCATTGTGGTGGCTATGGCCATGTGATTGATCGCTGCTACAAACTACATGGATACCCTCCAGGTTTTAAACCCAAAGGGAAATTCTATCCTAAGAAGTCTCAACCTCAGAATACTCAAGTTGCAGCAAATGCGATAATGAGTCACACTGAACAACCAGAAGCCATTACCTCTCCAGGGTCCTCTTCTCTCACTCCAGAACAGATGCACCAGTTCATTGCCTACTTCAGTTCTCAACTCCATGACCAGGGCAGTACATCATCAAAAGACGGACTTCTTCCTTCACCTTCAGCCGTACCAAAAGCTTGCAAAGCAAATGGTACTTTCCTACCTCTTTATACTTTTTCACTCATTGGCATGCCTTCAGCTTTCTCTTCTGGAAATACTATAGTTTCGAGTGACTCGTGGGTTATAGATTCAGGTGCTACTCATCATGTTAGCCATAACAAAGCCCTTTTCACCTCTATAAAACCCTTACTGAACACCTTTGTTACCCTTCCTACTGGAAACTCGGTGAGCATTGTTGGCATAGGTCCAGTTACTCTTAGTAATAACATAACACTCAAAAATGTTTTATACATACCTCAATTTCGCTTCAATTTGTTGAGTGTTAGTTCATTAACTAAGGATAATGTCTCTATGGTTAGTTTCACTACATCTGATTGTTTCATACAGGATCTTACACGGGAGTTGATGATTGGCAAGGGTAGACAAGTTTGCAATCTATATGTGCTTGATTCAGGTTCTTTAATTCCTGCTTCTTTCATACTCAAAATAATGTTGTCTGCTCATCTGCTGTTGATAATCATACTTGGCATAATCGTTTAGGTCATCCCTCTGTGGCTAAGATTGATATCTTGTGTGAACACCTAGCATTGAATAAATCAAAGAAAACTACCACATTTCATTGTGATATCTGTCCTAAAGCTAAACAAAAACGTGTTCCTTTTCCTTCTGAAAATCATATTAGTGAGCATATCTTTGACATGATTCACATTGATGTTTGGGGTCCTTTCTCTGTTATCACTCATGAGGGATATAGGTATTTTTAACCATAGTTGATGACCATAGTCGTGCCACTTGGATTTATCTTTTAAAAGCCAAATCTGATGTTTTAACTGTGTTTCCTGCTTTCTTAACAATGGTTGAAACTCAATTTAATAAAAGTGTCAAAGCTGTTAGGGCTGATAATGCTCCTGAGTTATCCTTTACCAAACTTTATCAGTCCAGAGGCATCCTTTCTTTTTATTCATGTCCTGAAACCCCTCAACAAAATTCGGTAGTTGAGAGAAAACACCAACACATCCTTAATGTGGCTAGGTCTCTTCTTTTTCAGTCAAATATTCCTCTTGACTATTGGGGTGAGTGCATTTCCACAGCTGTTTTTCTAATCAATAGAATCCCCACCCCTGTCTTAGGAAACAAATCCCCTTACCAACTTCTTATGGGTAAAATTCCAGATTACAGTAGCCTTAAGAGTTTTGGTTGCCTATGTTACAAGAGTACCTCCACGCAAGGTAGAAATAAGTTTGCCCCTAGAGCCAAAACATGTGTTTTCCTAGGCTATCCCACAGGGTACAAAGGATACAGAGTTCTAGATCTCGAAACTCATAGTATTTCCATTTCTCGGCATGTCATATTTCATGAAAATATCTTTCCTTTTGCTGTTTCCTCACTTTCTGACACAGTAAAAGCTTTCTTTCCACGTCTTGCAAAACCTGATGACAATGTACCTTCTGTACCATCATCGTCTGATGAAACCTCGGCCTCTGCCAATTCATCCTCTGATGTAGGTTTGCCTTCTGCAACTACATCTTCTCGTATACGCAAAAGACCCCTTCACTTGCAAGACTATTTGTGCAATTCCTCTCATTCTCTTTATCCTATCTCATCATTCCTTTCCTATCATAAACTTTCCTCTGAACATTTTGCTTTCATCAATTCCACTGTCAAAGTCACTACTCCTAAAACTTTTAAGGAAGTGAGGAAGTCCAAAGAGTGGTGTGCTGCTGTGGATTATGAATTTGAGTCTTTAGAACGCCTTGACACTTGGGATATCTGTTCTTTACCTGAGGGAAAAGAAACCATTGGTTGTAGATGGCTACATAAAGTTAAACTGCATGCCGATGGTACTCAAGATCGTCTCAAAAGTCGTCTAGTTGCTAAGGGCTACACACAGAAGGAGGGTGTAGATTTCGTTGATACCTTCTCTCCGGTTGCTAAAATGGTAACTGTAAAACTCATGTTAGCTCTTGCGGCAAAGAAGAAATGGTTTCTTCATCAGTTAGATATCTCCAATGCCTTTCTCAATGGAGATCTCTCTGAAGAAATATATATGGAAATCCCACCTGGTTATGCTGATAGACAGGGGGACTCTCTTCCACCAAATGCAGTGTTGCGTCTCAAGAAGTCCATCTATGGATTGAAGCAAGCCTCACGACAATGGTTCTTGAAATTCTCAGGCACTTTAATGGATATGGGGTTTGAAAAGGTCAATGGTGATCACACTCTCTTCTGGTCACACTCGGACAAGTGGTTCCTCATGGTATTAGTATATGTCGATGACATACTAATCGCCAGTGATCATAGAGAAGCCATTTCATCGTTCATCCACAAACTCGAACAAAGCTTCAAACTTCGTGATCTTGGTCAACCTCGCTTCTTCCTTGGCCTTGAGATAGCTCGTGCCTCTTCAGGCATCTCTCTCTGTCAACATAAATACATTCTAGAATTACTTACTGATGCAGGCCTTCTTGACTGCAAACCTTCTTCTGTCCCTATGGACCCGAACATCAAACTTACAGCTGATGATGGTGATCTCCTTCCTGATGGTGAAGTTTATAGGCGTATGATTGGCAGACTTCTTTATCTCACCATCACGAGGCCTGACATTTGTTTTGCTGTCCATAAATTGTGTCAGTACTCTTCAACACCTCGTGTTCCTCATTTGAAAGCTGCCTACAAGGTACTACACTATCTTAAAGGAATCATTGGGCAAAGTCTGTTCTATCCTGCTGATGATGATTTTCAGATCAAAGCCTTTTGTGACTCTGACTGGTCACAATGCCCTGATACTAGGCGCTCCATCTCTGGGTTTTGCATCTTCATTGGTAACTCACTTATATCCTGGAAATCGAAAAAGCAACATGTTGTATCACACTCTTCTGCAGAGGCAGAGTACAGAGCGATGGCTTATACATCCAAGGAAATCATTTGGCTCTCCCGTATGGTAACTGATTTACAGGTCGCAGCTCCCACTGTTCCTGTTCTCTATTGTGACAGCACTGCTGCCTTACACATTGCAAAGAACCCTGTGTTTCACGAACGTACGAAACACATTGAACGGGACTGTCACTCCATACGCGAGAAACTTGTTCGTGGAGAGTTGAAGACACTTCATGTACGTACTGAGAATCAACTGGCAGATCCATTCACCAAGCCCTTATACCCCACTGTCTTTCATCGTTTCATGTCCAAGATGGGCGTTATCAACATTCTATCGCCATCTTGAGGGGGACTAATACGTATATTGTACACTCACATACTTGTATAGTGTAGAGTAGTTTTAATGTATGAGTATAAATACTTTACTTTGTACATTGATTAAGTTTAATGAAGATATTTTCCAGATCTACATTCTCTTTACTGATAACATTTGCTATACTCATATACTCCACGAAAAAAATTATTGGCATCAAAAAAACATTTTTGACAATGAAAAGTTAATCAAACTCTTATCGTCAAAGACGGTCTTGAGTTTGAAGGGAACCTAAACAATTTAATTAAAATTAAAAATTCTTTTTATAAACTTGGAGATTTTTTTCAATATAACTTTTTTTAAAAAATTGGATATTTTAGACCAATATTTTATTTGACTATGCTATCGCGTGTCTCGATAAGATGTACGTACGTACGACGGACTAACAACACAAAGGTTTTCCAGAATCTTATCGTTTGACAACATGTTCGACTTTAAAGAAACATATCTCGTATAACCAAAAAAAATCATTCAAACATTAAAGGAATGCTACCAAGTTCTGTATAACCAAGAGATTCCTTGTATTCAGAGTTACAAAGACACCTTATATAATGGCGGACCTAAGCTTTTGTATAATAGAAAAAGAAAGTCTGAGAAAACAAAAACAAACATGAACGACAAATCTTTAACTAGTTATTAAAACATAAATAAAATAAATCAATAGTCAAATAAGAATATATGGACCCACTACTAAAAGTAATCCAGGCAATACATTCTCAACTATTCAAATCTAAAAATATCTCTGTCGACATAACATACACGAGGAGTGTATTGATTGGTCTGACAAGACTGTCCGTGTGATGAGTGAAAATATTGGAGAAACATTTACGCTAAGAGACATTTTTCTACTTTATTATTACAGTATAAGACACTTCTTATTACTAGGATAGTTTTTCTTAACCAAGCCCACTTTCTAGTTTACTTTTATCAATTAAATCTATGTTTATCATCTATTAGTTAAATACTAACCAACTAGACCCAAATTTAGTTTCAACTTTTTCTTCTCTCGTATCTTTCTCCTCTCTCTCATATCTGACTTTTGTTATCAACTTAAGAAAATATAAATTGAAGCCATGAACTTTATTAAATTGATTCAACAAAGGCTCGTACCACTTCTACTACCGCACAGTTTTCTTATGCCATGGCACTTACAAACACTGGATCTACTCTCAGTGACTATGGTTACGGCGAGTTCCAGTCTCAGTTCATTCTTTTTCATTAGCCGCCGCCACAATCGATAACATTTCCTCCATTACCACCACTGTATCTTCTTCTTCAGTGATTGTATCCACTGTTAAAGACAAAATACCCAACGATGATGACTAAGAAGTCTCTCCGAGCAACTCGGTCGTGACTCAGTCCGAGTGAGCTAGATCTGAGTTTTAATTTTTTTTCCGTTTTGACAAGATTGGAATGGATGGACATGAATTTAGTGGCTACTTCCTTTTTGGATTCCGTTGCCGTCTTCGTTTTCATCATCTGCTTTGTCTCTGTTATCTATTTCTCCTTCACATGGTGAATTATCCCGAGTGAGCTCTACCGCAATCAACGTTAAGTCAAATCATCACCTCCTCATCGTGTTCGTCATGCTCGGAACCAGAGTTGCAGGCGCCAGAATCGTCGTCGCATTAGTCGCAGATCAAAGAAAAAGTTTCACCGGAGCAACAATGGTGAACTTTTGATTATTTGCACATTTGATCCTCCAACTCTTGTTTATTCTCCAATTTAGCTCAAACTTCTAATTTGTTCATGTTTATTCACTAATTTGTCTTGAGACTTTTAATTGTGAAATTCAGACCAAACATTGGTCCCTGCCATTTTGTTCTGTTTCGTTTTTACCTCAAATGTTTTTGATTTGCAAATAAATCATTTTGACTTGGTCTCATATTTACAAATGTGCAATTTGGCGTCTATTATATTTTAAATGCATTTTGATGGTGTGGAGCCATAAACACGAAGCTTCTGGTCTCAGCTAAAATTGGAATGTAGATGTTGGTGGATAATGAGAAGCGATGAAGAATACATGGACAACAAGCTAATATATATCAGTGTACATGTGAACTGATGTACATGTGGACAACGAGATTTGTGTTGTACAGTCGGATGCTATTTAAATGTTCAAATATTGAAACTTACAAATGTATGTTATATATTTCTAAATGTCTATGGAAAGAATAACACATTAAATTATTTGAAGACTACAAGACCTTACAAATATACATTTTAACCCATCTCTATAATTGCACGAATAGTCCTTGGTCTTTTGTTTGCTTTCATTTCGCCTCCATCTTAACTTTAGAAAATAAACATTTTCTCTTTGGTTACCCTAAATTAGTTGATTATGTAATCCAACCTGTGTTAATGCAGTTGAGCATATATATACACATAAACATCTAAATGCATCCCAAAATGAGTTAAATGAACTAAAATCAAATAGGTTTTATTTTTGACTTGATCTATTTTTGTTGATTTAATATATTTTTGACTTGATCTATTTTTGTTTGACTTTATGTACACGTGTACGTGACACATGGTGTACATAACCCAATTGTACATAAAACAATAATTTTTCTATATGGAAGTATACTTTCATTTGTAACGAGGTTTTACTGATTTTTTGTATACGTGTACGTGACACATAGTGTACATAACTCAACTATACATAAAACAATAATTTTTCTACATAGAAGCATACTTTAATTGTACACAATGCTTCGTGTACATGTGTACAACAAAATCGAATAAAAATATGTGAAAAAGCTGTACACATATAAATGAATTGGTGATTGCTTACTCAAAAATACCAAAATACTTAACATAATAAATCAATTCAGGATGATGATGGAATAAATAACAATAGGGTGTACACATGGTTTTGTGTGTTTATCATATCTAATGATTTTTTACAACTTTTAGCATTTAGTTATACTTCATTTAAATTATTTTAAGATGCATTTTGTTTTCTTTTGTGTACATGTGTGTTCAATTGCATTAACAAATTTGAAGTTCATAATTGACTAATTTTGAGAAATTTCATGAGTTTAAACTAAAGTGAGATCAGACCTAAGCGTGAGGGACCAATTTTGTAATAAAAAAAAGTTGGAATGCATGTTTAGAAGTTTGACGTTAATTCACGAGGATGTAGATGCAATTTTTGAAAGTGTGGGATCAAACTGAAAACAACTAAACAATTGGAGGACCAAATGTGTAAAATGAAGACAAATCACCATTGTTGCTCGAGCTTTTTTCTGTGACGTGGAGACAGAAGCAACGATGACTCTCGACATCCACCACGGTTAATTTGTGTTGAGGAAAAAACTTCACGATCACAGATTGAGCTTGGATGTGCTTGTGAGTCGAAAGGTGGAGTCGTTGCGTAATGGTGGAGGAGAACAAGAGACGTCGTGGTAGAGGAAGTACAATAGTTTAGAATAGTGAATAAAGTTGCAAAGCACGAATTACAAAAAATTTAAAAAAAATCTTCACCGATGAAGAAGAAAAAGAGAGATTTGGTTAAAAAATCATTTAAAGAAAAAAAAAACTAACCAAAAGAAAAAGAAACCAAACAAGTAATATCTGGTTTTGACTTGGTTAGAAAAAAGTAACTTAATAGCAATAAGTATTTTAAACTGTAATAAAAACTCAAAAAGTGTTTTTGGATGTAAATCACTCAATAATGGACCAATTGTTTTCTCTGTTGGTAACTGACATAGTGGCATGTTATATTCATAGTACTATGCTATCACACGACAATGAATGATCAAAAGGCAGGCCCAAGAAAAAGAAAAAAAAAAGTCTCTAGTGGTGGAACACTTGCACTAATCGAACTAGAATCAATCTCTTTCTTTCTTTCTTTATGATAAAACTCTCTTATCTCATTTCTTTCCAAATTTTCATGCCACCATTTCCTTTTATTTTTGTTGAAAATCTCCTATTACTTTTTATCTCTAGCTTTTTAAAACTAGACAATTTCAGTTTATGGGATGCAAATTCTTCTTCTGTTACTATTTTTGGTTTAGATAAGCAGATAAGCACGGATGCTTACGAGCATAAGATTCTTGTAAACTTCTTGTATGGCTGCTGTTTTATTAAAAAAACAACTAATTATAACTTATTTAATTTTTTTTTGACAAAGTCTTAATACACTTTTAGTTATTTAAGTATTATTACTGTCTTGTGGTATTTGTAAATTAGGAATCGAAAAAAAAGAACGTTATACAACTTTTTTTTTGCTTAGAAAAATACAAAGTATCCACCTCTGTGAATTAATTTTTTTTCTAAAACATCTATATTAAAAACAGAGGGAATATATGTGTTATCCTTTATTATAGATTTTTTAATATTTGATCCTCTTTTGTTACTTATAGTGTATATATACATATATATATGGAAAAGTTATAAACTGACTGGCATATTTTTTGATGCAAACTGGCTGACATATTTGACTTGTTTTAAAACTTAAATGTTTGTAATTGCTATTTATTTTTCGATTATTACATTAACATTTAGATAGAAATACGCTACTTTTAAGTAGCATGTATAATGTGTACAGAGGCCACACTAATCTCTTGGCTTAAAAAACAAACAAATATTTTCCAACAAGTTTATAGATATAAATATGATGATTGGCTACGTAAAACTGTATTATGCGATCACCAAGATGAGCTCAAAAGTAGAACAATAAGCAGACTATTGCCACTGATAGTTTTTCTAGTGCATGTTTTCCCAATGTTTTTCTTAATTAAAATATAATATATTGATCTTCTTTTTTTGTAACACTATAATATATCGATCTTTCCAATGTTTCCCAATGTTAAGATACCGTTGCATCAAACGAAAATGATATATGCGTAACGTAGCAATATAACACTTTATTTCATGTGAAATCTATAAAATATTGCATCACACACCATATAAGTATAAAAGCACTTCATCTGATCCCTCTCAAAATTTATTTAATACTTATTAAATTATTCTAGTCATTATCACCGTTCATTACTGGCATCATAAAATGCTTATTCTAGATGCTTTAATCTCGTTATTTGGGCATGTAAAGCCGATCGATCTAAGTTCTTCGTCCTCCGCAGCCATTATCCCTCTGACAATTAAAGTAAACCGCAGCCACGGGAAGGCCTAGATTGTATAGCGCAGCAAAGTCACGAGTGTTGAACTGTGGGCGCCACCCTGGTTCATACACTGTTTGCCTCCCGAGCTGCCTGAACAATACCAGCACCATACGATGGATTCCCGAGGTGGGCCTTGGTCTCTCGTAAGACACTATCTCATTGCCTTCAAAAACAAACCATCAAACATATATATACATCGGTTCTATCAACCGCAGAGCCATCAATCTATGTAATAAAACTAACCAAAGTTTGTTCCAGTTGTGTTGAGGGCACGAAACCCATGGTTCAACCAGAGTCTCACCAAGCTGCCTATACCAACCACTTTGGAGGTTCCAGTGGTACATGTTCAGTAAAAGGAAGATACCTTGACAACCAGAAGAGATTTTGGAGCGAAACCAATTTTCATGGATTCTACACTCAAGAAGGAGTCCAACCCATTTTGAAGCGGACCAAAATATTCACTGGACCAGGAGTTATGGATTTTACAAAACGGAGGTTTGCCAGCCCATTCATCCGCGAGTACTCAACTTTGGAAGAGGATCCAAGCCCAATGAAGACACGGCCTGACCCAAAACCCATCATAGAATTCAAGATGGATTTCTCAGCTGTCCATAAAGCCCAAGATCACGATATTTGGACAAGGGAATTGGAAGATATGTTCATTTTCCCTAAACCGGTCAAACCGAGCAGTTTAAGGAAAGATTGGACAATCTTTCGGTTCAATCACTTTTTAGCCAACCAATTCCGACCAGACGATTATCTGATCATACCAAGACCCCCAGAAGACATAATCAATGGTCCAGAAGAGTTCTACAAGTTCCTACCATGCACCAGCCAGCATAGGATCAGGAGGATCCTCATTTACCACAACTTGCCTTATTTGGATGCTTGCAGATTTGATGCAATAACTCATGGACGACCCAGCCATCAAAACTACCACGTTTTGGAGTTCTTTCTAGCTTATCCAGGAGTCCAAATATGCACCAGCACCCATCAGATCAAGCCGAATCCAATCATACCAGAGGATAGACCCGGTTTGCTCAAATTGGCCAAACCGACATGTTTTATTAAAACTCTTCAAACCAAAGGAGACAAGGACCAACGACTATATTATCATTCAAGGAACTTATCAAGCATATCAGGAAGGTTATTAAACCATGGACACGTCCAGAAGCTTTCAAGATACAAAGGCTCCCAAGTTTCCATTGATGGTGCACCAAATCATGCTAAAAGACCATATTCTTGGAGCCATCAATACCATTGCTGCCAAGACTTTATTTTCGTGTTATTCAGTTTCCTTTTGTCATTTTATGACTGTTAGAACAGTCTTATGTCGAGCCTATAAAGCTCAGTTCATTTGCCTCATTGTAAATCAACCTTGAACCCTTGAACTTTTATTAATGAAAAATCAGTTTTCTAGTTTTCTTAAAACTATTGTTCTAAGTCTTTTGAGTGTGTGTGAAGCAGCTCCAGAGCATCCTGACTTATCAAGGATCCCTTCCATAGATCTTTGTGGCGTCCATCAACCCATCTTCATCCACCAATCGATCTTGAGAGAGACTTCAGTCCAGCAAGACCGGTTCCATCTTCATCCATCTTCCATCCATTGATCTAGCTGAGAGAGACTCAAGTCCAGCATCTAGATACCATCTCCATCAATCTATCCCTTATCTTTATTGTTCTTATTTTCATTATTCAGTATCATAATCATCTCATTCGTTTTTCAATTTTATTCTTGTTTGCATCATAAAACTCATAAAACTCATAAAAATCTATTCTTTTGATTTCAGGTTGTAGCTTGGTTCCAACCTCCAACCAAATCATAGGTTAACCCCCCTGTGCCTACAACATTTTGGTATCAGAGCTAAAAGCTCCTGAATCAGGTCGAATCTATCCTTGCATCATATTTTGTTTTCATTTGTTTGCATTCATAAATCGAAAAAGCCATAAAAACAGTTTCTGCATTTTTGTGTTCATGAGAAAAGAAAAACAAAAGAGATAAATTTCTTGCATTTGATCCACGAAAATTTTGAAAAGAAAACTCATATTGTGTTTGCATTCATTCCCCAGCTCCATTTACCATATTTAGATTGTGTGCATTCATTTAAAAAAAAATACCATAAAGAAATCTGCTTTTGAATTCTTTCCTTTTTCATTTGCATTGCATATCAAACAAGGATAAAATCAAAAAAAAAATCATCCTATTTATTCATTAAACCATTTTTAATTGCTCATGTCGTCCTTGCATCAGAAAAGAAAAAGAAAATAAATTTTTGAGTTTAGTTTTTATCATTTAGCATAGTTTTGGTTTATTGCATTTCTTACAAGAAAATTCAAAAAAAAGATATATTGCATCTTAGTTTGTTTCCATATTTTCTTTCTGTTAGTGTTATTAGCATTTCATATAGTCTTAATTTCGTGCTTGCATAAAAAAAAATAGAAAACAAAATCATTTTGCATAGTTTAATTCATTGTTGGTCCCATATTTGCATGATTCTTGGTATACCATAAATTGCATTGTTGCATTTCATTTATTTTGGTACGACCAGAACTTCCTCTATACTTCACTTGATCTTTGAGATTGCTTGCAGGAATAAATGGGACAGAAAGAAGAAAACCAAGCTCTACTATCCACACCAAGCGAGCAACTAGCAGCATTAGAGAAAATACAAGATCGGCTTGCTCAGTTGGGGAAAAGAAACAAGGCACGAGGCCAACGTCCCCAGCATGGAAAAAGAAGATTGAGAGATGCACCAGAGGCTGTCTATGTCGAGCCTAAGCCACCAGATCATTCCAGGATCAACCAGCCTCCAATTTCTAACACCCGCAACCCACATATTATTAATTCTCGGTTTGATTATAAATATGTTGCTGATAAAGTTAAACTCCTTACATTTTCAGGTAAAAGAGGTTATCTAAGATGGGAGAGGAACCTTGATGAATGGTTTCACTACAACAATATCCAGAAAAAGGAGAGGTTAACTTATGCCATTGATCAACTTAGAGATGATGCCTTTAAATGGTGGGTACAAGAAGTAGGTGATAGATGGTTTTACAAGGAGCCAACTATCAAAACGTGGGGAGCTCATAAAGAAGCCATGAGATACGATTTTGCACCTGATTATTCAAGTTCTGAAATCCAAGAACTCTTTCCAAGAAGGTATCCAACTCATGGTTCCAAAGAAGCAAGAAAAGTGGTAGCACAAGAAGGTCAAAGAGGCTTGCCTTCACAAGGCAGCATGCGGCCAAACAAAGGCCATAACATTTCCCATTGCTTAGACCAGAAGAGAGACATCCCAGAGGCCATGGAGATGAGTAAAAGTGTCGGCCAAAACACTTTGGTCAGTACCAAAGAAAAACCAGAACAAGGTTTTACGCAAGTAAAGGCTATGGTAAGTCCTAAACTTGATACATTGGGTTATAAATCATTTCCAACTGGTATGAGTCACTTGTCTTTGTCCAAGAGTACTAGTACAGGTCCTAAGGAGCCTACAACCCACGGAGACCAGTCACCAGGTACATACTTTCAAATGGACCAGAAAGAAGTTCAATGCACAAAGCAATCCAAGTTGCTTCAAGAGGGCAATGCTGAAACATACATGCTGTCCAATCCGGCCAGCACTGTCCAAGGTAAGTCTTCTTACTCTGATAATGAGCCTACTTATATATGCCAAGAGGAAGAAAACTTTTCTGTGATTTGTCCTACTGAACAGGTATTGAAAGAAACTTCACAAGAACATAAAACTGAATTATCTAAAATCAGTGACAGTTTATTTCAAACTGATTTATTGGTTCCCAATTCTAGTGTCATGCATTTGTCTTTGTCAAAAGGTTATGTAACAGGCACTGTGGCACAGAAAATCAAAGGAGAGGAACCACCAAACTTAGTCCATACTATGGACCTGAAGAAATCCCAAGACATGGTGCCATTCATGTTGCTTAAAGAAGCAAAACCAGTAACCAAAGTATCAACCAAAGGTAAGTGTTTAACATCACCTTTAGATACTGGTTTAAACGTGTGTATTCCATGTACAGGGATACCAGATGAGAGCCATATGCTTACTGATGTTCCAAGGACAGAACCAGAACATGAGCTCAATCAAAATCCACACCACAAATGGAAACCGAAAACTGCCCAATGTCTTGTTCAAGTACCAAAACCTATGGTAAATTCCACTTTCGACCAGAATGTTTTTATTAACTCTATGACAAGATTAATACACTTGTCTAGCCCAAGGGAAAGTGATGTAGCCGCAGGAAACCAAGGGGATCACATTGCGCAACTGGAAGTATTACTTGCAACAATTAACTTGGGGGTTACTTGTTCTATGTTTCCCTCAGTTTATAAAATTCTTTCCATTGGAATAAGAGAAGAAAAGTATCAGAAACTGCAAGAAAGGAAGAACTCAAACCAAACCAGTCCAAAGAAGAATATCATTCTTCAGCATGTTGATGCACCCATGGTAAATTCGACCCTGACACATTCTGTTCATAATACTCCAGTATCAGATATAATTCACTTGGTTTTTGCCCAGAATGTTGAGATTATTTCAGGTTGCCAAAAAGAAAGCTTCAAAGAAATCCCACCGGATAATCTTTTGTTGCTAGGAGGATCAACCCAAAAGATGGTCAGAAAGAAGGTTACCAACAGAGTGAAGGACCATCCATTCCAGAAGAGATGCACTGAATATGTTCAGGACATAGGCGTGACCTTGTCCCATCTCTTCAAAGAAGAGCCACCAGATGCACCATGCATCACCAAACCAAAATTTTATCAAGGTAAGACTCTAGACTCCCAGAAGAGGATGAAACCTGACTTGCTCTATCTTGGTGCAGGTTATACAGTTTCGAGGTCGAAACCTTATCAAGAGGGAGGGGATGTTGAGGGCACGAAATCCATGGTTCAACCAGAGTCTCACCAAGCTGCCTATACCAACCACTTTGGAGGTTCCAGTGGTACATGTTCAGTAAAAGGAAGATACCTTGACAACCAGAAGAGATTTTGGAGTGAAACCAATTTTCATGGATTCTACACTCAAGAAGGAGTCCAACCCATTTTGAAGCGGACCAAAATATTCACTGGACCAGGAGTTATGGATTTTACAAAACGGAGGTTTGCCAGCCCATTCATCCGCGAGTACTCAACTTTGGAAGAGGACCCAAGCCCAATGAAGACACGGCCTGACCCAAAACCCATCATAGAATTCAAGATGGATTTCTCAGCTTTCCAGAAAGCCCAAGATCACGATATTTGGACAAGGGAATTGGAAGATATGTTCATTTTCCCTAAACCGGTCAAACCGAGCAGTTTAAGGAAAGATCGGACAATCTTTCGGTTCAATCACTTTTTAGCCAACCAATTCCGACCAGACGATTATCTGATCATACCAAGACCCCCAGAAGACATAATCAATGGTCCAGAAGAGTTCTACAAGTTCCTACCATGCACCAGCCAGCATAGGATCAGGAGGATCCTCATTTACCACAACTTGCCTTATTTGGATGCTTGCAGATTTGATGCAATAACTCATGGACGACCCAGCCATCAAAACTACCACGTTTTGGAGTTCTTTCTAGCTTATCCAGGAGTCCAAATATGCACCAGCACCCATCAGATCAAGCCGAATCTAATCATACCAGAGGATAGACCCGGTTTGCTCAAAATTGGCCAAACCGACATGTTTTATTAAAACTCTTCAAACCAAAGGAGACAAGGACCAACGACTATATTCTCATTCAAGGAACTTATCAAGCATATCAGGAAGGTTATTAAACCATGGATACGTCCAGAAGCTTTCAAGATACAAAGGCTCCCAAGTTTCCATTGATGGTGCACCAAATCATGCTAAAAGACCATATTCTTGAGCCATCAATACCATTGCTGCCAAGACTTTATTTTCGTGTTATTCAGTTTCCTTTTGTCATTTTATGACTGTTAGAACAGTCTTATGTCGAGCCTATAAAGCTCAGTTAATTTGCCTCATTGTAAATCAACCTTGAACCCTTGAACTTTTATTAATGAAAAATCAGTTTTCTAGTTTCTTAAAACTATTGTTCTAAGTCTTTTGAGTGTGTGTGAAGCAGCTCCAGAGCATCCTGACTTATCAAGGATCCCTTCCATAGATCTTTGTGGCGTCCATCAACCCATCTTCATCCACCAATCGATCTTGAGAGAGACTTCAGTCCAGCAAGACCGGTTCCATCTTCATCCATCTTCCATCCATTGATCTAGCTGAGAGAGACTCAAGTCCAGCATCTAGATACCATCTCCATCAATCTATCCCTTATCTTTATTGTTCTTATTTTCATTATTCAGTATCATAATCATCTCATTCGTTTTTCAATTTTATTCTTGTTTGCATCATAAAACTTCATAAACTCATAAAAATCTATTCTTTTGATTTCAGGTTGTGGCTTGGTTCCAACCTCCAACCAATAGCCATACGATACTGTGCCTAGCAATCTACTAAGTGATCATCAATAATCTTGTTGGTTAAAAAACATCAGATCTTCAAGACTTTGTGTGATCTTCTTGTGTGTCGCTGAAACAACCAGCTCCACTAATCTCTGCCCAACTGCGACCAGGGAAGACAGTCAGTTAGTAAAGTGAAACTAGAGCATGAGACCGCTGCTTCAGTAACAAGCTTCTTTCGATCTTTTGAGTCTTGATCGATCAGGAGAGCTGTTGTCGTAGGTAATGTTCTGTGCCTAAACGTCTACTCGTGCATATATGATCGTCTTGCAGCGGCGAGGGAGTAGAAAGTCTTGTTTAGATCAACACGAGATAGGTTCAAGAGCTATTCAGACTAGCATCGCTCTCGAGCCATGAGTCGGTCTCTCTTTCTTTGCTTCCCCTCTTAGTGTATCTGAAAGACTAGAACCTTTCTACAGACTGAAAAGCTGCAGTGACACGAGTTCTTACGACATGCTGCACAGGCCAGTACTCATCGTATGTGCGCAAAATTATGTCTTGGAACCGTAAGAGAGTTTCCTGTCGCGGCTGTACGAAAAGTCTTTGTGCTCGGCTGCGAAACATGTCCAAGTGCGATAGAGTTTTGAGAACTGCTTCAGCTGCTTCACGTCGATGCAGATCACAACCATCTGGAACATACCTCTAGGTACGAGAAGCATCACTGGTCATCCGTGTTTTGCCAATGGAGAGGTTACTGAACATCTAGTGAGGCAGTCCTGCAAGATGGTGTAAGTTTCGGCAAGTGATTGGTAGATCTTGAAGGGCTAGGAAGGATGATTGAGTCTTGACTGCTGGTATCTTTTAAGCAAAGATTGATGTTAAGAGTGTACAGAAGGCAAAACTAAGGAGGAACAGACAAGACCGCCATTTTTAAACTTTCTATGTTTCGTAGAGTGATTGATTGTATGATCCGAAGAGCTTGTTATATTATAAGACATAAATAAAAGGATTCGATAGATGTCCTGATCATACCTTTAATAATTCACTCAGAAACAAGTGTTGAAAGTGAAGTGTTTAGGTTCCTAGTTTTGTGAAATATTATAAGTCATAAACGTGACAAAAATGTCTATAAATTCAAGAAGTCTCTGGGTCTAGACACTCGCACAGTCAGTGTTTTGTTACACTTTGTTGATGTGGCACTGATTTATTAGATGTTGGTTCGTTTTAATCTTGTCTGAGTTCAATGTTCTTGAGGTGGTGTTGAGTTCCTCCTTTAATAACAATGTTTATCTGTCCAAACGCCCCATTAATATTCATTAGTCTGGTTTGGTCATTTTTGGCTAAGATCAAGAACGTGACAAAAGCATATGGTCGAAACATCACAATGTAGTCACTGTCGTCGAGTCATGGCTTCTCTTGCTAAAGTAGGGAGGCGTTCGATAAATGTGGAATCATTACATACTACAAGTCTACCGGCTATGTCACTGTCGACTATTATGGTATAGTTCGGTCGTTTTTTTTTGTTTATTGGGATTGCAAATGAATCATGTAGATACCTTTAGATGTGAAGTTATGTTCATAAAAAGATTATCGTCAAAAACTAAACATTTTTTTAGCTGCTTGAACAAAATAAAAAGATGTATTTAGAGCTGCTTGAAAGAGTATATATTCGCAGAAGTAAGAAAAAAGGAGAATCTTAAAAGTGAATACAGAAGTTTAAACTAAAGCAAGAAACAGAAAAGAGGGTGAATGATTTGGCCTTCTTACTCGGCGGCCGCTTCTTCCATGACTTGTTCTGCAATGGCTGGTGGCACGGGGTAGTAGTGATAGTGTAGCTCACCAACATCATCTCCTGACAGTTTCTTCCATCCATTAGGACCCACGTGGTACACTGATCAACATGAGAATACACAGATGTTATTACTATATGAGGTAGGTTAAGTATCTTGAAATTTTGGTATCACATTTGGGGATACTAACCGCTAGCAACTCCACCACTGGCTCCATCACGGAATGTAGCATGGTAGATTGATCTCCTTGCTAACTCAGATGCTTCTTCACTGACATATCGAATTTGTACCTAAATGATAGAGGCAAGATTAGATTATAAGTTTTTAGCTTCTCGGATTGGGGAAAAAGAGATGAACATATTGTTTGGGACAATGATTTACCCGCTGTCTAGTACACCAATAAGCGTATGGTGAACCAGAAGCCGACTGAAAACCTGTCTCCCTTGAGCCTTCCTCCTTCATTGTCCACATAGTATAGTCCAGGACCCTGTATCCACGGAGGACTTAGAATGTCAGAGTTTTTATTTGGGTGAGAAGATTTAAGAAGAGTGTTGAAGATATTGAGTTGGTTTCACTGACAGTTTCGTCCATCCAGCAATCATTGTGCCGACTGAAAGTCCATTCCACGGTATGAGTAGAGCATGTTTGCCAGAAGCTTTGAAGCTCCGGAAACAGAGATTCTCCTCTTGTTTGCTAGCTCATGTAGACGGCACTTGGATAGACAAATAAATCACCAGATCAGCCATAGTTTCAACAAAGGCAAATTTGGTAGTAAGTACAGTAAAATCAACATACACAACGATAATAACATGCAACACATTAGAGATAAAACTGGGTAGACCCACTCAAATGGAAAGAATCACTTCATCCACCAATTCTTGTATCTCGATTTAACATTACTAAGCTTTTATAGGTTATGCACTTAAAGTTAATTTGTTATCTGTATCTTAAATTCTTAATACAACAAAGGTAAATGACGTATATTACTTACAAAAATGTTTGGTTCACAGAACACGGATGCTAAAGCCACTACTAAGTTGAAAAAAAATGGCATGCATTAACCCAAATAGACTCAATATGAATTCCGGGTCACCAAACACATACCCAAACCTTTCTAGTTAGTCAGTACAGAAAAAAAATAAGAATTAAAGCTTTAATAACGCAACAAGACATCCAATATCAACAGAAAATAAGAAGAGTCATAGATATAAGCATCAGTACAGACAAAGGAAAAAAAGCGAGGTAGGCACCTTAATTCCAAGATTACGGTGCCAGAATTGACAGTCAGCAGCTCCTCCAGCCATTGTACAAGCATATAAGGATTGATTTCGATAATCTTCTTCACAGATTGTGACGCTACATCGAGAAAAACAATACAAAACATCATCAGCAGCTTTTATACAATGCTTCGTTTCCTATACTGCATCACAATCATTATCCAACAACAAATTGGAGACTACAAAAAATTTTAACAGTCAGCACAAAACTAAAACCAAAGATAAGCCAGCTCAATCTCCATCCTATATGTTTCTGCCACAGTCAACTATATGGAAGGATACATCTTTTTCACAGCTAAAACAGTTTAAAGCAAAGTGATGGATGGAAGAAAGAGAACATACAGATATATCCACCATGCTAGCACGAGAATCAGCAGCGACCCATGACACCTTCCTTGAAGATAAAAGCGAGTGTGGTTGTTCCTTTCGCTGGCTTCACCATTTGTACTGCCTCTTTCTGAAACCCATCAAACTGAAACCCACACACAACCAAATCAATCAACCACACTGCTTTCGCAGAGGAATCCAAAAGAGGTTAGTCAAAACTCACATCAGTAGTGCGGGGAAGATCAAAGGAAGGCACAGTAGAAAACCCATCAAGCATATCGTTGCTCGAGCCGAATCCAATCGTAGGCATGGATGTCTCGAACCACTAGTATCAAGCTTCATCTTTTTAAAACCCTACATAATCATTGAAAACCCGCCAATTGAAAAGTTATAAAGGTAATCTAGCATGAAATAAACCAAACCCAGATGTCAAGTAAAGAGCTTTTCTCTCAAAAGCTCAAATCAGATCTAGCACGAGATGCATGTGTGTATGTATAACTAAACCTTCATCGTTTTTAACAAAGCGATATCAACGATTCTAGAGCTCGATTAAGGATCGGAAACGTACTTACTGAAGAGAAGTAATCAAATCGAGCCGAAAGGGTTCGGAGAGAGAGAGAAGAAGACGAAGAAGTTGCTCTAAGTGTTAAACGAAGACGAGCAAAAAGTAGTAGATCGTTTCTTGAGCTCGGGGCAAACTACAGGGAAGCATATATGGGCCATACTGGGCAATCAAATATGGGCTATTAACTACTAATTAGGCCTCTCATTTTTTCTTACAAATTGGGCATGAAGCGCTCTCTCTCTGGACTAAGCAATAAAGTCAAAGTTTTGAATTAACTGTATATAATATGTGTCTGTTCAAGAAAAAATGTTTGTAATATGATCCTTTTCTCTCGTGTAACATTACAAAAGCAAGGACTTTATTCCAACATGTATCACTTTTATAATAAAACATAAGACAGAACTCTTAGGGGAATGATTATGTTTTTTTTCATAAAGCTAGCTGCATCAGTTAGATTCACAATGAGTGATTAATTTACTTCAGTTAACCTATCTTATTTCTACAAACATTCTCAAAACTAAATACAATTTTGAATCAGTACTGTTATTCAAGATACAAGATCAAATGCATTTTCCTTGGCAAAAATTTTGTTTTATTTCTAAATGTGGCAGAAAATATGAAAAGTATATATATTTGCATATATATAATCATCAAATGCGTCAAAAAAAAATAAGTACTATACTCAGGCACAGGACGTTGCAGGAAATTGCTAGCGTTTTGTAATGCATCTTCTTGCTCGCATGTACCCTGAAGGAGGTCTACTGAAGCGAGATACTGCAACGGGTGTGCAAGCATACGAGTATCTCATTAAAGATCCAACGTTCGAGCGAGCGTGGAACGTTTCCTCTCAGGTTCAACAACACAGGACCGGTTCCTAGCTGAAGCTGCAACTCCTGGCTCTGAATCATTTCAATCGGGACCTGACTGCTGACGAGATGGAAGCTCGTGAACATTGACATTCCCTTTGGAAATGAATGGCTCGATGCGCTCTGTTGCTATAAGTGTGTTGTAAAAGTAGAGCTCGAACATGATGTAGCTGAAGTCGACACTGCTTTTCTTGCTTGGGTTTGTGAAGTTTACCACAACCGCGAGATCTCCGTTTAGAACGTAACCCATCTTCGAGATTCGCGGTGTTTAGGTTTGCTGCTGCGATGTCAAAGTATGGTGTGTGTGGACGGTTGCTGAGGTAGACGAGGAGGAGAGGAGGCTGGAAAGAATCAGGATGACCAAGAGAATAGCACAGCAGACTGTAGCCGGTAGTTTCATGGGTTTGGTCTTCTTTGGACGCTGGTTGATGGTGCGTTGGTCGGTGTTTGAGCGGTTCTCCATGGAGTGGTTCAGGTCCATAGCCCCCATGGCGTGGAGGTCGTTGTTGATCTTCAGGGTCAATAGCAATGGCCTGCCAGAGTTTGGATTACGGCGTGGTGGTAACGGTTCTTCTGGTCTCAGTGGCAATGGTCTTGAGGGAGGCGGTTTCATGGACTAGTTCAGGTGGCTCAGTCTGGTGGCGACCTCGAGACTTTATTTAGGCCTGATGGAGCAACTGGATGAGTCTGCGGGTTCTGGTGGTGGTCCGAAGAGGTCCATGAACTAGAGGGACCACCGGGATGTTGATCCTGCGAGGGAAACTGAACGAAATGAGGGTTGGTTCATAGTGGTGATAAGACATTGAAGCATCAATTAAATGAGAAAATAGTTGTGTGATGATAGCAAGTGAAGTGAAATTTTAAATGTTTCCAAATGAGAGAGAGAGAGAGAATGATAACTTGATGAGAAGTTCAAGTAGGATTCTTGTGCTAAAGGAAACTGACACAAGGAAGCAAGTAATCTTTTTTACATGTCTTTCGCTCTAATAAATATCAAGCAAACGAAACTACAAACACCATCTTTTTCTAATCTCAATTGTTTGAAAAAGAACTATATATATACAAAGTTTGATTCACCTTTTTTTTGTTACAGTACCAAAATATTTTATGGGTTCTTGGAGAGAGATAAAGATAGAGATAAGAGCTTACAGGTTCCCCATTATGGTAAAGATTAATCGCCGTTCTGTTTTTCGAATGTTTATGTATTCTTCATCTCTCCGTCTGCGCATATAACAGGCTTAGCTCTGCATCAGTACACACGATAAAACATAGTAAATGATATGACTGAAGGATAGAGTTAGGACTTAGGAGTCGCTGATAAACTGTCACACAGATAAAATAAATTTTGACCCACTTGGAAACAAAGTCCTGAGAAAGTGAATATTGAAACACAACTAATGAGATAAAGTTTGAGCTAACCTTTGGATTTCATTTAAGATGCAGCTTCTCGAGGAAGACTAGATGGATTGCGTTAAAGCTCTAAACATATCAAGATTCAAACCCACAAGTTTGATGTGCCGATAAATATAAAGATAAACTCCTATTCTCAGTCCAATATGATCAGTCCTCAGTGTAATAATTTCTAAGGAATGGGATTAAACTTCGTGGCTGTCTTGTTCCATAGTCTGACGATAAATGATGATCCTTCAGGTATTAATGTCAAGTCATCTGCAACGAAGAGTAAGGATTTACTTGCTCTATGCAAACTCAACCGTAGATTCACTAGTGTAGAAAAGGAATGAAACTAGCTCAAACCTGATTAAGTTTCTTGTCTCTCTCAAGCAGCAGCATGCGTCAGTAGAGGCTTAAATGGCTCTGTAACGGCATCTCCATGCCACATACTTTGACTAAGAATGGCATGTTGATAGTTTCAAAGGTGTCTTAACCTTATTATGCTTATGCATCAGCACTCACTGAACAGGTAGCCTTAATGAGTGTATCAGACACGTCTCTATCAAGGGTGAATCCTTTCTCCATCATCTGATCCCCAAATCTTGTAGGCTGCTGAATAGTTTATTTTCCCGTACGAGTCCTCCAATAATGAACTTGAAAGTTAACTCATCAGGACAACATTCCTTACTCTGCATGTCCTTAAACAATTTCAATGCTTCAGTTACTCTACAACACCTACAGAGACCACTTATAGGGCATTGTATGAAACGTATCCGTGTAATTCCGTGCTCAATCATGTCACGGAAAACACCATAAGCCTTGTCGAGATTTCCGGATTTACACAAATGGTCCAGAATTGTTGTGTAAAATATCCATCTGGTGACAGACCTAACTCCGTCATCTGATCAAGGAGTTCTTTGCAACACTAGAGTTGCCTTCCTAAGAAAAGCCTTGATAAGACTCGTGTATGTGACGACATTCGTCACTATCCCCTTCTGTCTCATTTCCTCAAATAGCTTGTAAGCCATCCTAGTGTTTGACGCCCTGCAGAAGTGTTTCAATCAGTGTACTGTAGGAGACAACATCACATAAACCTTTAGGCTCCATCTCTTTAACATGAAGGAATAACACTTATCTATATGACCAGCCCTGCAATGCCGCTTAAGCAACTGATTATAACTATAAACATCAGGCTGTATCCACTTCTAACCATCTCCCCATCACTCCTTCCGCTTTCTTCATCATGTTGTTTATCATAATAAAAATTCAACAACACATTGTACGTAACACGATCCGCTCACACCCTCTCTTACTCATAAATGACTTCAAGCTTCCGCCTTTCTATCCTCGCGCTCTACAAAACCCGCTAATCAACGCATTATACACCACTGTACTAAGCTTAACTCTTGCACTCTTGATCTCATCCGCCACCATCTCATAAGCAAGTCAACTTTCTAGCATGACACAACCCAACAACAGTGCTGCACAAGCTTTATTATCCGGATTAACTCCACTACGAATCATCACATTCCAAAACTCAACAGCGTCAGTGACCTACCATCTCTAAACAACCGTTAATAAGTATAGTATAAGATACAACATCTGGTTCTCTACCTCTCCGAACCATACAAAAGAATGTCTGAACAGCAAACAACCTTTCTCTCTCTACACAACAGATCTAAGTAAATGTAACGCCCATATATCAGGTATGTACCCTAGGGTTTCCATGTCCCTTATCAGAGCTTCAATGAGATCAAAGTTTTTAACTTTAGCATAAACCGAGATAAACTCGAGTAAGTGAAGGGGCTTAAGGAGAAGCTCCATTGAGTCATATCCTAACATACAACGCTTCAGCAAGCTCAAATCTAGAGTCTTTGACCAAAACCCGCATGAACGGTTGTAATCGCAGGAGAAACACGGTAGCTGAGTGACGCATTTCGTCGTTAACACGTGACTGCGTTGTCGATCATACCTGATGTCACGAGGTAAAGCGATGCGTCGAAGGTATGCAAGGCGTAACTGCGCCCAGCGTCTGATGCATATCAGAGCTCGACGCATATGTTCAACAATCAGATCGACGACGAC
>CAJHQP010005683.1:0-43939 GCA_905132765.1 Moricandia arvensis | reverse complement strand
AAAAATGTTTTTAAGGTCATCCTAGAGTATTATTCATAAAACTAAGCATTCCTTGATAAAAGGACATGAACCAAACTAAAAATATTAAACCAAAATTACTTGTGAAAATTTTGATAGAAAACCTATCTCAACTAAAAGGAAACGGTGGCATTAGAGAACAAGAACAAATAATGTTGACAAAGGAGATATGTACTTCACCGTCCTATTGCTCAACCAACCAAAAGTTTCTAAAATGATTAAGATTTGTAAAATGGCTAGGGTTTTAGACTGTACTGAGCGGCTATAATTTTATGATGATAATGTGTGATAAATAGAGAAGAGAGAAAGATGAATTGATGTATCTTATTCTATAAGTAATAAGTCATTTATATTAAATTATAATTTATATTAAATTACAATTGTTTGGATACAAAGTCTAATTTGGAGTGGAGAAAAAATATATCTAAAACTTTCCATATGCACATCACCACAATCTATATATAATAGCAAACTTTTAATTGGTGGTTGATGATGTAATCAATTTTTATAGGCAAAAAATTAAATCCAACAGTCAGATTTGTTCTTTATTTTTGACCTAATAAATATAAAATTCTCTCTCTCTCTAAATAGCTGATGTCATCACAATTTTTCCTATTTGGCATCTTTCTCCGAATAGTTTTATTCTCAAACAACACAACCCTTCTTGATCAAAAAAAAAAAAAAAAAAAAAAACAACACAACCCTTCAATCACACTTCTCTGATCAATATATGTATATCTACGTTCCTTGTTTTTTTACATATGATGCACAAGAGTAACACATCAGCCATATCTTGTACGGGACACCTAAGAAACATCACGTAAAGACGTTTCTTGTAGTGAGGGGATGATAAGAAATTTATGGGCACGGAGTGAGTTTACAATTTGACGCGAGAGAACGTAAACTTTTTAAGCTTCTCTAAACCAAAAATTTGCTGAAGAAGAGGACATCCGTTACAGTCTAAGGAAGCGACCTAGGTTGAATAAGTAAGCAATATAGTGTGAATCAATCGGAAATTCGATTGGAGAATTAGGAATTTCAATATGTCGGTGAGGGAAACAGAGACCTTTCCACCAGTGAGTCAAGTTTTAAGTGGAAGGTTAAGGGGGGAGAAATCTAGAGTTCGCAGAGGTATGGGGAAAAAATTCTATCGTTCCGTGATCTAAAAACCATCCGTTTCACAAAATACGCGGATGAAAATACGTTAATCAAAGGTAGACGTGGCGAGTTAGAGCTGATCGGCAAGATTAGGCGGTGGTCCGAGCTGAGTCCATCTGAGCCGTGAAAATATTAAACGCGCGACTAACAAGTGACAATTCAAATCATTTTTGTTACACATGCTTTCTAATTTACCAAATTAAGAAGAAGACCACGTGCTTTTAAGCACTTTTTTTTTTTTTTTTTGTAAAAATGCTTTTAAGCACTTATTGTATATTTTTCTCACATGCCCAATTATTTATTACTCTAGATGCCCACTTGACCAAATAGAATATAGTTATGATTTTTCACATTAATTCATGCATGTAAGATTTTTATAATAATTTTTTTCATTAAAATTATAGTGAATTTTGTATAATAATTTCTAGTTTTTATTTTTGTAGATAATTATATTTAAAATACAATTATTATCGAAATGATGTGAATGGGTTTTGGCTGAATGAGTATGAAAGTATCGTGAGCGAAAGGTTGTGAACGGATTGTGAGCGAAAGGTTGCGAACGAATTGTGAGCGAAAGGTTGCGAACGGATTGTGACCGAAAGGTTGCGAACGAGTTGTGGCCGAAAGGATGCAAACGTGTTGTAATCGAAAGGGTAGGAAGAGGTCGTGAGCGAAATGGTACAAACCGGCCGTGCTCGAAAGGTTGTGAATTGACTGAAATGGTGGGAAACTGTCGTGACCAAAAGAGTGCGAATAAGTCGTGTCTAAAAATTTGCAAACAGGCCGTGCCAAAAAATGTGCAAACGGGTGTAACTAAAAGAGTGTGAATGGATCATAACTGAAAGGGTGCAAACGTATCGTGACCGAATGAGTGTGAATGTGTCATGACCGAAATGGTACAAACGGGTTGTGATCAAAAGGGTGTGAAAGTATCATGACTGAAAGGGTGTGAAAGTGTCATGACCGAAAGGTGTGAAAGTGTCGTAACCCAACGGGTGCTAATGAGTCATGATCGAAAGGTTGTGAATAGGTAGTGACCGAAAAGGTGTAAAAGTGTGGTGACCGAAAACGAGCGAATGAGTTGTGACCGAAAGGGTGCGAACAAGTCGTGACTGAAAAGTGCGACACGACCGAACGGATCGTGACTGAAAGGGTTCGAACAGGTCATAGTCAAAAAAGTGTGAACCGATCGTAATCTAAAGGGTGAACCGATCGTAATCTAAAGGGTGCAAACGAATTGTGACCGAAAGGATTTGAACGGGTCATGTCCAAAGGAGTGTAAACATGTTTTTCTTTTCCGCTAATGTCATCATTTTAGTAATATGTTAATTCCTTAAAAAGTAGCATCTTTTGTGAAACTTAATATAAACTTTTTCATTATATATGTTTCATAACTGAATGTTGTATATTTCGAGAAGCTTAACCATCGAACCATTTCATATAAAAAAACTTTTGAAATTCAATCACTTAAGTATTATACATGTTCAATCGTTAAAGTGTTCTAGAAAAAAAAATTAACCATTGAACCTGTCATTGAATCCTTTAATGATAGATATTATATAGGTTAACAAGTTTATAAAAAAAAATCTTTAAATCACAAATAGAACATATATATTTTCTGATATCATCTTATTTTATAGGAAAAAAATGTTATATTCCGACGTTTAGATTTTTGTAATTTTATGATCTAAAGGATATAAAATTCGTTTGGTTTAAATGACTTATATCATCTAGAATAACAAATGAACTTTTCAAAATCTTATATATTGAGCCTTTTATAGCAGAATAACAAATTATAATTAATTTATTTATCTCCTTCCATATCATTTGTTCACTACAAGAAAACTCGTCTTTTACTAGGACGGGTTTTCCTCGTTATTTCCTAGTAAAGGGACAGTGACTTGGAAATAACGAGGAAACGCGTTTCGTCGAAACACGTTCGTCGTAAAGCCTATTTTCCTCGTAAGGTCCTCGTACAGTTTACGAGGAAAGTTTTCCTCGTAAACGCGTGGTTACCTTTTCCTCGTAACCTCGCCGTAACCTTTCCTAGTAACACCGTAGTAAGCATTTCCTCGTAAGTTTGTAGTAAACTTTACGAAGAGTTTACTAGAATATTTTACGAGGATATTACTTGGAAAACTTTACTAGGATTTTGCTTCGACGTATTTTTTCCCTAATAAAATAAATTAATTATAAATACAAATAATTTATTTTTTTATAAAAAAAAATCAAATTATAAATAAAAAACAAAATATTTTATAAATAGCTAAATAATATACAATTAAGTTTTAAAATTCATAATATACAATTAAATTAAAAAAAAAACTACGGATACGGATTCTGTTCGTGAAATTGCCGAACGAACTCTTCCTGGCTCGCTAAATGTTGCTTCTCTCCTAAGTTGGTTGACGGCTGTGACTGTGATGGTGGATGATGTTGGGTTGGAATCCCCGCGCGTTCCCGTCTCTGACGCAACATCTCCTCCAATTGCGGGTTTCCACCCGCCATATATTCGAGGACATCGGTGAGAGAAGCCATCTGCTCGGTGAGCGAAACCACATGAGACTGCGTCGTCTGCAACTCCGAGCGCAGCTGAGCATTGGCATCATGCTGCTCCTGAGCATAAGACGATGTCGCTGTAGAGACATCGTTAATCGAGCCAATCCCGACAATACGCCCCTTTTTCCTAGGGGCGACCTGTAAATAAAAATATTAATAACATTAAAAAAAATTTAAATAAATAATAAAAATTAATAGTAAAACAAATTATTTACCTCCTCGTAAACCTTATCCACTTCAAGAGTGGATAATACGACTGGA
The DNA here is from genome assembly GCA_905132765.1 of Moricandia arvensis. Lineage (NCBI taxonomy): Eukaryota > Viridiplantae > Streptophyta > Magnoliopsida > Brassicales > Brassicaceae > Moricandia > Moricandia arvensis. The sequence continues at coordinate 39,943 of CAJHQP010005683.1, read as the reverse complement.
GTCCCAGTCTGCTGAGTCAGCTGAGTCTGGCGTTCGTCAATTCGGGCAACAAAATCGTTGTAGATCCGCTCCGAAGCAGGATCTATAAACTGCCCAGCCTTGTTCCGGTGGGTCCTCTCGTAAAGGTCTTTCAGAGATGGAAGAACTCCAGTCTCTTTAGCCTAAAAGAAAATTTGAAAATTAAATTAAAAATTTGGAATATTCAAATTAAAAAAAAATAGTTATTAAAAATCATCTTACCATGTCTAGACGAACTTCCGCGTGAGGTTTTCGACCCGTGCTGTGCAGCATCTTCGTGTTTCCATACTCGTCTCTAGTCATGCGGTTCTCGGAGTTTGTGCTGGAGGTTCTGACCGAGTCCGGCAACCCCCAATAGGCGATGAGGCCATCCCACACCTCGGTTGTGAGGCAATCGGGTTTCCCGGCCTCGTAACCATCCACCTAATTTAAAATAATTAATTAGAATCAAAGTCAATAATAATTTTAAAACTATATATATATTATAATTTATAAATCTATACCTGATAGTCGCCCTTCCAGTTGTAGACCGTGTCGAGCAATCGTGATTTAGCCTTGGCCTCAAACTCTGTCTTCACCAGCTGGTGAATCCCAAGAGACCAACGACACCTTTGCTGTAATTAACAAGAAAAAAAAGAGACGGATTAGTTCAATAATATTAATAGTTTTAAATAATGAAAAATAAATTAAGTTGATCATTAATTAAACTTACAGCGAACATTTTTAACCACGTCTTTTTTGTGTGGCTCGCCGTCTTCTTCCAGTTTGGAGCTGCATCGGGAAAGTATCCCTTGATACAGTTCGTGATGTTACTTCCGACACGATTGTCAACATTAAACCTGGAAAGACACAAAATAAATCATTAATTAGATTAATTTATAAATATTTTGTTAATTAAGAAATAAATTTAAAAAAAAATTTTAAAAATTAAAACATACCATAATACGTTTTTCCCGTCCCGTCGGATAGGATCTAACTCTAGCAGCCCTTCTCTGCCTGGAAGGGCCAAAATATCCTCCACCGTAGACACCGCAAAGGGTGCGTTTGGCGGCACCTGCAAATCGGGATGAACCCCGACCGGTGGAGGAGGAGGAGGAGGAGGTGGTGGTGGTGGAGGAGCTCCCTGAGACTCAGGAACAGCATGATCCGGAATCGAAGATGGACCGGGAGCTGACGAAGATGAACCCGGAGTATCCCAACGCCCAAATATATCTCCGTAGTGAATCCCCCGATCAAGAGACTGATCAAGAGACAATGTCCTCTTACCAGCAGCCCTAGCAATCTTGTCTGTTCTAGGCATCTAAATCAAAAAAATTAAAACATTAATTTCCCGTATCATTAAAAACAGTTAAAAAAAGTAAATCAACCTAATCTAAATTCCCTAAACTACCCACCTAATCTAAATTCCCTAAACTAACCACCTAATCTAAATTCTCTAAACTAAACACTAGCCTAACTACTACCTTTAGAGGATTCTGAGAGGCAGTTACTAGAAAATGGGAAATCGGACTGCTCGAGTTTATATAAGGAATTTGGTTTCCTCGTAGAACCCTAGTAAAATTAAGACAGGGATGTTTTCATGAAGTTGTTGGACAACTTCCACTTTAAGAGTACGGGTGCTCAGATCCCTAAAAAATGCTCCAATTTCTTATATATATACAACAACAAAAATTATCCACATTAGTATATATATATATCTATATATATATAGAAATAAATTAATCATGTCATCGTAATTAATTACCTGAAAGTGCTTCATGTACTTTTGCCGGTAGTAGCTCCGCAAACGCAAAGGGAAGTAGTCGCTGCATAAAGACATGACAATCATGGCTCTTCATCCCGGAGAACTTTTGCCCTTTCTCAACACATCTTGAGAGATTTGAAACATACCCATCAGGGAACTTCACTTCTGAAGCCACCACCCAGTTGAACAACACAGACTTTTTTTCTGATGACAGTCTGAATATTGGAACTGGAAATTGCCCATTGCTTTTTATATGTAGCTCACTCCTTGAGCAGATATCGGGTAAGTCCAACCTTGATTTTACGTTGTCTTTCGTCTTCCCTGGGACATTCAATATAGTGTTCATGATGTTCTCAAAAAAGTTCTTCTCTATATGCATCACATCGAGGTTGTGGCGCAAAAGAAGATCTTTCCAATATGGCAACTGCTAGAATATACTCTTCTTGTGCCAATTGTGCTGAACACCATAAAAATCAGGCATATTACTGGGAACATGCCAATTCCCACCACGAGGAGGTGTTTTTAGAGCACCGTAGTGATCGATTTGCGCTTCGATTTGTTCTCCAGTTAAGTATGGAGGAGGAGTGTCTCTGACAACCTTTTTGTGCCTGAACAATTTCTTGTTTCTTTGGTATGGGTGGTAAACGGGAAGAAATCGACGGTGACAATCGAACCAACTAGTCTTCCTACCATGCTTCAACTGAAACGCATCTGTCATTCCATTACAATATGGACAAGCTAATCTCCCATGTGTAGTCCACCCAGACAACATACCATATGCAGGAAAGTCACTTATGGTCCACAAAAGCATCGCTCGCATCGTAAAGTTTGTTTTCGTTGAACAATCATATGTCCTCACCCCTGTTGACCACAAATCTTTCAACTCTTTTATCAGTGGTTGTAGAAAAACGTCGAGAGATATTTTTGGATGTTTTGAACCAGGTATTAATATGGTCATGAATAGAAACTCTCGTCGCATGCACATCTCCGGTGGCAGGTTATATGGTGTAAGAAAGACCGGCCACAATGAATATTGTCTCCCAGACATTCCAAATGGACTAAATCCATCAGTGCATAATCCAAGATACACATTCCGGCTATTGCTAGCGAAATGTGGATGTACATTGTTAAAATGTTTCCAAGCTCTTGCATCTGATGGATGAGTCATCTCTCCATCCGTCTGAGTATGCTCGGCGTGCCATCTCATCCCCCCAGCAGTCTCCTCAGATTGGTACAATCTTTTCAATCTGTCTGTGATTGGTAGGTACCACATCCTTTGGTCCGGCACCTTATTACGCCCTCGACCTTGCGGTTTGAATCGTGGTTTCTTACAAAATCGACATTCTTCTAACTTCTCATCATCTCCCCAGTAAATTATGCAGTTGTCGATGCAAACGTCTATCGTCTCCGAGGGCAACCCAAGACTATATACCAATTTCTGAATCTCATAATAAGATTCAACAGACACATTCTCTTCTGGCAAATACTCTTTAAATAAGTTTGCCCATGCATCCATACATTTTTCAGGTAGATTGTGATCGGTTTTAATACTCATCATTCTAGCAGCCAACGACAATTTAGACAGACCTTTACAACCACTGTAAATTGGCTCATTCGCAGCTTCTAACATTTCATAAAACTTTTTTGAATCTAAGTAAGGTTCTTCAACTTCATCATCATCATGAGTTACAAATGCATCACCTACCATATCATGAACCCTATCACAATCTACCATTTGTTCCTCCTGGTGATGATAACTAGTTTCATTACGCAAATGATCAACCGGTTCAACTTGCAAATTGCTACTACTACTAGCTTCATCATTCCTACAACTAGCATCTTCTCCATGTTGATACCAAATATAATAATAAGGCATGAACCCTCTATTTATTAAATGCTTCAAAACCCTTTCACGAGGGCCTAATTTTGTATTGCAGCATTTCCGACAAGGACAGAACATCTTACCACTTTCCTGTGTGAGTGGTGTAGAATCTGCTTGATGCATAAACGTCTCCAACCCTTCGAGATATTCTGTCGTCACCCTCCCATTATTATCTCTGTGTGAATACATCCACTTCCGCGGCTCGAAAATATTTCCCGGGCCGGACATTTTTTTTGTGTTTCAAGCTTATAGCTGATTATTTTTTGGTGTGTTTCAAATGAATCACAATTGTGGTATTTATAGAAATTTTCAAATCTGAGCATTTATTAGGAAATTACTATGAAATGAACACGTTTTTATTTAAATTCCATATTTCCTATCCAGGTCCTCCTAATTTCGTAGTAAAACACATTTTCCTCTTAATTTCGTAGTAAAACATTACTAGGCTTCTGCGAGGAACAAGTTTTACTACGGTCTTACGAGGAAATTTACTCTTGCCACTTAATTTCCTCGTAACTCTACTATGGCATTACGAGGAAATACGTTTCTCGTGATTTTACTACGACTTTACGAGGAACTGTATTTTCCAAGTAATTTTGATGTAATTTCGTAGTAAATTTACGAGGAATATATTTCCTAGTAATGTTTCGTAGTAACTTCTTAGTTTTCTTGTAGTGGTTCTTCTTTCTATCCAATTTCTTGCTCTGCATTTTACTCTAATACCATCTCATCTTCTTTCCTTTTCTGTTTTCCAACCAAGTAATTGCTTAATTTATTGTTCATGTGGAGTTTCTTACAATCAATCATGTTTCTGAAAAATCTGTTGATCTTCTCTCTATCATACCCGTATATCAATAAGTTTTGTTATTTTTTTTAATGATAATTATCCCATTACAAACGATTGTAGAACGATAATTCAACTTGTCTTATGATGAATCACGTTTGAATGCACTACTTGAGCCATCCTATGAGATCCTCGTTTGAATGCACTACTTGAGCCATCCTATGAGATTCTCGTTTGACCATATTCCTTGCACCATGCTGCAAATCTTTTGTAAGTTTTTTTTTTCACTATTAGCATAATTCCACTTTCTCTGAATCAAAATTCAAACTTCTTGGTATAAAAACATTAATGAACCCTTATCCAAACTAGTGGACTAAAGAGTTTCCACTTAATAGGTCTTTGTTAAGTATTGTATATTAATCATTCAGGATATGTTTAGTAATAATTGAGGAGAAAATTATAAGAGAAATATTAATTATATTGTAATCACTCATTTCGAATGTGTTGATATAATTACGGATATGGAAGGAGCAGAAGCAATAGAAAACAAACTTGTTAATCGATTTTGTCTAAAGGTTAGTTTAAGTCTTTAATTTTTTATTGTACACAATTAACTATTTTAGCAAACAAACTATTTCAGAAAATATTATTGACTATTGAGTCATCTAGAATGTATTTCCTTAATAAAATTGTCGACAAACAATATATCATAAAAAAGAGGATACAGATAATTTCAAGTATCATTGATGGATTTTTGATTCCCACAAAGAGACAAAACAAAACACGTTTCCGGTAGCTGAGAAACGTCAATCACAAATTCTCACATTCTACCCAAGAAAGCAAACATTAACAGTTCTCATGGTTTGAGAAAAAGATAGATAGTACAAAGTCAATGGCCTTAGAGAGAAACCATCATCCTTTTTCTAAAATTTATAGATATTTTTTTGTTTATTCAATAAGCAAAACAAATGTTAAAAAATTGCTCTGAAAAAAGGAAATAAGAAAGAAACAATTATTATTAGGGCTTGCATTTTCTTATGCTATATTTTCTGGTTATAACCGTTTATATATATGGAAAGTTGTCTCTTTTAACACTTATGTCTTTTTTTTTTTTTTTTTTGAAATTTTTTAACACTTATGTCTTTTCAACTCTAATTCTCATAATTTAATTTTATACATTTTTTTTTATATAGCTAGCATCTGATTTATTAATAAATTTGACCCGAACATACAAAGTCTTTGTGTATGTTATAAGTGATGCACAAAGGAATAAGATGATGATAACAAAATCTGTTATTATCTGGGAGCGGTCGTTTGGCCAAGCCACTATATTTGCATCTCTGTGAGCCCATATGAATTTGACATCCTCAAAACGCTCCTTCCACCATTTGATGTCTCTTACCCAATTATATGCATCGAACTACAATGTCTTGTTATTCAGAATATCAATGGCTTTTTTTTCTCCTTCCACTATAAGTACCTTAATGCCTCTTGTCCACACATGCTGAATTGCTTTTAAAATACTTTGAAGTTCACTCTCAAGTGCATTGTTGTCTTTCTTCCCAATTGCTTGTCTTGCTCCACAATAATTACCTCTATGATCTCTGAAGATCTAACCAGCTTTACTTTCAGCAGAGTTATTAATAAAAAATCCATCAACATTGCATTTACTCCAACCAACATTAGGTCTCCTCCATGTTTTTATGTCTTCATGATTCCCATATTGTTGCTGTCCATATTGGAGTCTAAGTTTGAAATGAACTTTCACGTCATTCCTTTGCATCTCTTTTTGCTTGTTGCAGAGGTATCGTCCATGGTAAATGCTTTGTTTGAAAGATTAGAATGTTCCTGCTCCTCCATAATCTCCATAGTATCCAAATAGGCAGATCTTGCAAATGAACCAATGATGCTGAATTTCATACATCTTTTCATTTGTAGGTTTTAGTTACATAATTTCAAATTAAAATTTGGAAGAACCATTTTATACTATTAAAATCATTTTTTAATAATGTAAAATTGAATACCAATTTAGATGCACTGAAGAAACTCATTTGTGTGTTTGTCAAAGATAGTACCTGTTAAACTTTGTGTCTTTCCACATATATAATTTTTAATAAACAATCCAGTTTTAGAAATGTGTTCCAATATACTGTGAACCAAATCAGTTCGGACGTCTAGTTATCTTGTTTCACATTTGAATATGCTATTCAGAATTTGATATTTTGTAAAAGTTATTCAAGTCGTAAAATACCTTTTATTTGGTAGTTCAATATATACTTTATATTTGGTTTTCAAGATTATTATGCGTTTTATGTTTTTCCAGATAACCATCATTTGCTTCTCTAAACCTATATTTTATCGTTAGTTAATAACTTTCAAAGATTGCATTACTTTGGCATTAGTTTTTATATCTTTTATTTATAATATTTTTTAATAATTATTCTTTTTATCTTCAATCCTTTTTAACTATATCATTTATATTGTTTTGAAAAAAAAAATCATTTAAATATTATCCTTTTGGTTTTAAACATTTAGTATACAATATTTTAAAAAAATATTGAATTTAATACTAATTACTAAACCTAATACTTCTAAGGGATTGCATCATTTTGTTATTAGTGGTTTTAATATCTTGGGGAAATTGTTTTTTTGAGTCAAAAAAACTATAAAGTTGTTCCATTAGCATAAAAACGAATTTGTACCATTTTTGCCTATAATGCCCTTTCTTTATTTCTAAATAAATTTAAAAAAAAAACTGTTTTGCAGACCAAAAAAATTTTCAAAAATATAAAATATTGAAGAAATACTTATACCAATGTATTGGTATTTTTCGGATTGAAAAAGTTGTTAAATAAAATAATTAAATTTACATTCTACGAATAGCAGATGTCGTGTTCTAGAAAGTAGAATTCGAAATCCACGTTTTATTCAGTGTCATATTATGTTAGAAAACATAATCTGCTGAAAATAAAGTAATCCAAATAAATTTGGAATCCTAGATCTGCACTATACCTACTTTCTAAAGTATGCAGAAATAATAATCTGCAGTCTACTAATGATCTAATTTCCGGTAGAAATTAGTTTCAAACATTTTAACGGTCTTCTACCTATATTAGAATTCAGATTCTACGGATAAGTATGAACAGTTGCGAAAATTTAGGAAATTGCAGTTATGAAAATATTTGTAAATATTATGTTTCCTTAAATTTAGATTCATTTTTTGAACAAAAAAAGTTAAAAAAAAATCGATTTGAGCTCTTCAATATATCGTCTTCTTCAACCTCTCTTCCATATTTTTTTGATTTTCATATTAGATTTCATCCATGATGCATATCTATGCCTCATGTGGTGTATGGGAATTGGTTGGAGATTCTAGATGGAAGTTCTATGTTGATGAAAAGCAGGGGGGAAGATTACTTGCTTTGGAATTGAGCTCCACCTATGAAGAGTTTAAACAAATCGTTTTGGAGGATTTTGGTCTTGAAGATAATGCTAGCGATTTGGAGTTTACTTATCTACCTATTGGATTGATCAATTCGTCCGAATGTCCACCAGTGAGAATTGGAGACTCAAGGCAATTGAAAAAAATTCTAGGGTGTTTTAAGAAGAATCACTCAACTCGATTGTGTGTTACCTATAAACATAAGCATGAGAATTCAAATAAAGTGGACATTGATCTTAATAAGGTGCCAACTGATTCAACTACTGGTGGAGAGGAGAGCGATCCTTGTGACAATGGGGACTGGTTCAAGTAATGTTATGGCTGATAAGCTTAAGGAGAAGAAGAAAGGAAAGATGAAGCAAGTCGAGGGTTATGGAGATGACTATGATGTCGTCACAATCATCTCTGAAAAAGAAAACCGAGAAAAAGTGGCAAAGATATCTCTGGTCGAATTGGTTAAGAAAGGGGTCTTTTTCGTTAACAAAACAGTGTTGAAGGCGAGGTTTGAACTATGTGAAATGAGGCACCACTTTGACTACAAGGTGATCACATCCAATAAAAAAGTCTGGTGTATTAGATGCGCAGATAGAAGTTGCAATTGGGGTTGTCGAGCAGAGTGTTTGACGGGGTCAACATATTTTATTATCAAGAAGTATGTCGGTGAACATTCATGCGCACCTTCAAGCAAAACCAATGCCGGGAAGACAGCTTCAGCAAAAACAATAGGTGGTATAATCATGCATAAATATGAAGGTGTCAAAGAAGGGCCTAAAACAAGTGATATTATTCAGATTATGCGTAATGATTATGGACGTGAGATATCAAAATCTTTAGCTTGGGATTCGCGTGAATTTGCAATGAACGTTGTCTGAGGTATTCTAGAAAAAAGTTTTGAGAAAATACCAAAATACTTGCACATGCTGGGAGAGGCCAATCCAGGTACACATTCGTCTTATGAGACTGATGTAAATGGACGATTTCGATTTCTGTTTTTGGCATTTGGGCAATCAATTAGAGGCTTTAGCAAAGTCATCAGGCGGGTTATTGTTGTGGATGGAACATTTTTGAAGAGTAAATTCAAAGGGGTATTATTGAACTGCTTTAGATGGAAATTCAAATTTGTATCCTATTGCATTTGGTGTAGTTGACTCTGAGAATGATCGATCTTGGCAATGGTTTTTCAGACAATTATAAGTTATCATTGCTGATGATAATGAATTAGCTTTTATTTCGGACAGACAATCGTCCTTAGTCAAGGCACTAGAGCAAGTGTATCCGTTAGCGACACATGGTATTTGTATTCATCATTTGTTGAATAATGTGATAACACATTACGAGGGGAAAGGACTAGCTGGGTTGATTTCTAAGGCTTCGAAGGCCTATAGAGTGGCTGATTTTCAGAGGTTGTTTGCTCATGTTTGCAATATTAGTCCAGGAATTGGGAAATATCTTACGGATGCGGATGTCAGGAAATGGGCTAGATGTCAATTTCTTGCATACCGATTTGACATTAGGACAACCAATCATGTTGAGTCCATCAACTCTGCCTTGCGTACGCCAAGAGAGTATCCTGTAATCCCGTTGCTGGATAGTATTAGGGAGATGTTAACACGCTGTTTTTTGAGCGCAGGAAACTGATCTCAAAACATACACATCCTTTGACCAGACATGTGGAGGAAAAGATTGATAGGAGGATCCAGAAGAGTTCAACACTTGAAGTTTACCCGGTAAGCGACGAACTACTGCTTGTTAGAGGCGATACAATCAACTGCATAGTAGATTTTGATAGACAGACATGTACTTGTGGGAAGTACGACTTGTTGAAGATCCCTTGTAGACATGCAATAAAAGCAGGGTTCTTTCTTGGGAGAGAACCACACACATTAACTGATTTGATGTATACCACGGGAGCTTGGAGAGAAGCTTATCAAGAGAGCATTAATTCCATTGTTGTTCCTGAAGATGCTTGGTCTGTCCCTGAACATGTTGGAAACGCCCAAGTGCTACCTCCTGAGACAAGAAGATCACTTGGAAGAAATAGAAAACGCAGATATACGACTGTTGAAGACAAGATTCGATCATCACAAGGATCACAAAGGGGTCAGCTTCGCAAGTGCAGTAGATGTGGTGTTGGTGGCCACAATCGAGCAACTTGCAAGATGCCAATATAGGCGATGTGTTTGCTATTTGAATCTTCGATTTTGTTTCATGTTTTCAACTTCCTTTCTACATCATGTTTGACACTTCGTTTCAGTTTTTCAAACAACAGTTGTTTCAGTTGAATGTGTTGGTTTTATATGGTTCTTCTTCATTTCGAACATGGCAAATGAATTATTTTTGTGTGGTCTATGGTTATGTTTGATCAGAGGATCACACAAGCACTGAACAGAAGAGAAGCAAGATATCGATATTTAACCAAATTTGAGAATTTCATAAGATTATTCAAATATCATATTCAACCTTAGAAATATAAACAAAGAACAATAATCTATTGTTTTCCAAACAACCATAGAATGGAACCTAAACAACCTAGTTCTAGGGAGCTTGTCTGTTTCTTTACTTCTTCCTCGACCATTTTCTTCAAACTCTCTTTTAGTTGTTCAATCTCCTCTGCAATTCTCTCTTGCTCAACATCTAACCTTCGAATCTCATCAACCAAAGCCTCATCACACCACTTAAATAAATGGTTTTCCTTCTTTCGCTACATCAATGCACATCATAACATCAACACAAATCAAAACTATGTCAAAGAAAGCATATATAGAAAACGAAACATTAGGGAACTATTCAAATTTTATCATCTATACCTGAGCCCCAATTTCGCATCTATAAAATCTTCTGAAAGGGTTCTCATTGGTCTTGGAGAAGAATATCACAACCCTTTTCCCACACCAGCACGTAGAAGGGATCCCTTCAGAGAATCTCCTTTGACTCGCGAATCTTCTTTGAGTCGCCATTGTTGTTTAGAACTCGGGTATTAGGTTAAGTTAATGAAAACGTAACCAAAAAATGGTGGCTATTGGGTTTGTAGGTTAATATTTAGGCTTAATTGGGTTTAGAAGTCGATTTGGTGGTTTTAGGTTTGTGGTTTCGTTTATGGTTATTTGTTTGTGGTTTCATTTAGGGCTACTTGTTTGTGGTTTCATTAGACAATATATGAACATTTCATTTTTTATTGGTCTTGAACATAAACGAATTAGCATTTGCATACATACCTTGAAACAATCGAATTAGAATTTGCATTACATAATCACTACCTAAACAATGTCAATCCTAGGAATAAAACATAGATATCAGAAAATGTCAAGAAATGTCAACACACTCAGTAGGCTTATACTTGGGAGGCTCATACTTCGACATCCTATCGATTAGCGCTGGATCAGTAGCTGCTTCATAAATGTCTCACATAATCTTCATCCGAGCGCCCCAAATGTTATCATCATCCACTAACGATAAGTCCAACCCAAGTGCATGACACTCAATGTGTTTGAGAGCATAAGCACCACAGTGACAGTTCTTTCGGTTTAGTGCACCCATTGGGACATAGGAAACATTGTACGGTTTAATACTGAGATGCTTCTGAATGGTCAATGACTGGACAACCTTAACAATGCGAGGCACAAGGAATGTGAATGCTTCTACTTCCTTTATCCTCTTTGAACCCCTGCAATCAAATACATCGATATGCCTATTCACGAAGGATATGCATAATGCGATCCAATGATTCTTATTGACCCAAACTGGAACGTAGATCCGATCCACATCGACACTCCACACCTTTCGTGTTCTTCCATGAGAAGGAAGCTGACCTTTGCCATATTCCACTAGCAAATTATCCATCTTGTACTTCTTCCTACCATTCACAAAATTCACATACTCCCTTCTAATGAGCTCGCTGAAAACGCAAGTCATGAATGCAACCCGATCAGGTTTCCAGCGTCACAGCGTTGTTTGCTCTCTGAATATGAACATTACATCATCAATTTCCTACAAAATAAAGGTTGTTGTGAGTAAACATTTTATAAAAAAGCTAACAGTCTATATAAGTTGTGAGTAGAGAATTAGCTTACATAGTTTTTGAGCCACTTGCTTGAACTTACAATCCGATCACCCATGTCCAAGTCTAGCATAGATGGACCAATCTATATAGGTTTGCAACAAAAACACAATGATATAATTGTCCACAATTAACAAAAACACTTACACTCGAGAAGTTTGCCACACATGAAGTTTTTCAAAATCTTCCGGCCTCACATGCACCAAACACGTATTCGGCTCTGCTTCTAGTGGTTGATCTATCTTTTGATCATCTAACTAGGGCATTGATGACTTCAATGACTTTTCTGGAGGAGACCAGTCCAATGGATCTTCACCTTTATCCTGAGAAAGATCAAAACCTTTAACAAATGTGTCATGTGAACGCTCCTTCAAACAACTCTAAGTAATCTTGTGTACACATCTGAAGATCAACATCTGATGATTTTTTCAAATTTACTCGGGGTAAATTGACAAAGGAAACATCAGTGTTTAGATCTTTCTTTTTCACATCCTAAGGACAAACATTGAAACATGAAAGTCAATAACCAGGAAGCTTAGAACAAACATGAAATTTATATTACAAATCCCACTACCAAGTATTACAAACATCAAACTACAAAAACATCAAATTACCAAGATCATACTAGTACACACAAATTACAAACATCACACACATACATACTACACACACACGCATCACACACATCTTGTTCCAAGTTCAACAACCTAGCTCCATAAGCCTACTTCCAACCGCCTAGTTCCAAGTTAAACAACCTAGCTCCATAAGCCTACTTCCAACCACCTACTTTCAACAACTCTTAACGCTTTCTCTTAGGTGTTACCTTTTTATTTGATGGAGCTGCGTGTACTACGCTCTTGCTATGACCGCTTCACCGAGAAGACTTTTCCGCCAAGTCTCTCAATGTGACAGTTGCCTTGATCTGTGTAATCTCATTCTCCATCTTCCCCAACCTCTCGCTGACGTCTGTCTCTAGCTTCTCAAATCTCCTAGCAAATTTGGTACTAAATTTCTCCTCAAAAGCGGTAAAAGAAGCTGTGAACAAACCCTCCATAAATGTCTTCATTTCTGTATCCACACCTTTTGTACTCTTAGCTGATGCAGCAAACTGACACAACACCTTCTTCTTCCTTGTATCTGCACCTCGGTCTGTATTCTTTCTCTTGTTTGACGCTGAAACATTAACTGTGCCTTGAACATCCTTCGGAGCATTACTCATATCACCAATAACTGTTTCAGGTTCTTCTTCATCTTCCTCTTCACTAGATTCCTCCATTTCGGCAATTGGAGCATCCACAACTCCCCATTGATGATCACTCCAATCATGTTTTAATCTTATCATATCCAGCATACGATCAACTCTTTCATCCTTCTTCTCACCCTTCCTTAGATAGTCAACGGACAAAATGACTTCTCCATCTATGTGGTGGAAATCAATGACTGAATGCAAAATCCCCTAAACACACAACAAATCATTAGTAACCTTAACAAGACAATAAAAATAGATATAAGAAATCTATACACATACCTTCTCTGGGAATAAACTCTCAAGTCCTATAATGTCTTCATATGAGCATTTTGCACATCCTCTCCAGTTCCCACACCTTGGACCTATGTAGTTCTCGCTGACTTTTGTACCACATATCTCTCCAAAAGCTGGAATTGCTTCCATAATCCAAATCTGGAAGGCAAACAAGAAGCCTTCCATCAGATACCCCTCCTTCTGCTCTAATTTAGGTCTTGTTTTATCCATTGATTTAAGAAGGAAATCAAACGACTCAAGACCCCACGGGTAATTCCGAAGCTTCTCTAAATCCATTGCCAACTTGATGTAGAGGTGTGGAAAATTCACCTTCTGATCCCTTCCCAACACAACGCCCATAATCACACATAGATAGATAAGCCGGATCCTATCAACTCGAGTCCAGCTGCTACACTCTTCCAAATACTCCTCTTTTACCATCTTCAAGTTTATTTTTCCACCTCTCTTTAATAGCATACTCCAAAAACCTTTGTCGTTTTTCCACTTCACTACTCCACTTGTGTTTTCTTGGGTCACTTTGAGGCCGGTGACAGCATGAAACTCTTGGACTGAAAATCGCATAGGCCTCCTCGCAAAGGTAAACCACTTCTCATGCTTCTTGCTTGTACTCAACTCCTTACACAGAAATGAGTGAACCAGCCTCGCCGAAAACTTCAAACCATTCTTCTCAATAGCCATAATATGCGAAAAGAGAGGATCTTTCATCACATCCTCGTATTCTTCCTTCATTGCTTCCCTCAACATCTCGAGATGTGACATGAGGCAATTGTTATTAATCTTCTTCACTTGAGGTTCCAACCCCTCCCCGTATAGACGCCTAGGTAGCTCGGACTCCATACCTAAAATAGCACAATAAAGATCAACAATCAATGTCTTTAATCACTATATATATCAAAGATCACAAGCCAAAACAAATGTCTAGATAAAACCCCGAAATGAAATAAATTATACAATGTCTTTATACAATGACTTAATACACTGTAAATATCAAATATTAAACATCACATGTCTAAAGACAAAGCAAACACATTTGAAACCAATGTATATATGAGTTATAAATGTTTGGATACAAACCCAAAATGAGTAAACATAAACCAAAACCACATCTGGATACAAAGCGCGGGTCATTCAAACCCACACGAAACTCTATTGATTCAAACAAACTAAAGGCTAATCATTTAATCTCAAACTAATCAACATCCGTAGTAATACAATGACACAACAGAACCACGAGATTCAAGTAATCACAAATGACAGAAACCTACATACGACAAACTAATTCACCTAAAATCTGTCTAACTCACCAAACAAATACACAAAATTGCTACCTAATATAAAATCTTACAAAAACATCAGTCTCGTACAAGGAATGTGTTTCTCAAAAACTATAAACCCATATAACAATGACAAGATTCGAGCTTGAGCTTATCAGACATTCTAAATCAAAAGAACAAACCGATAACCAAGGAGAAGAGTCGACAATACCTGGATTTACAGAGAACTTGAGATTTGACCGGAGATGATGACACCCACGCCGGAGCTACGCCGGAGAGTACGTCGCCTGAGAAACCTTCCTCTTCTTCGTCGAGTTACGAGAGGGAGAGAGGCGGAGGAGTCGATGTAATTTGGGGATCTTAGATAATTAGGGTTTCTTCTATCGATTTGGGGGTTCGATTAGACCGGAGATGATGAGACCCACGCCGAAGCTACGTCGGAGAAGAAGATATGGACGCCGGGTTACCTTCGAGTTCACCCTTTGCCTCGTTCTACCTTTGGCTTAGAGAGACGAAGACGATATTGCGAGCAGAGATGAAGAGCTTGGACGCCGGGGAGATGATGAGACCCACGCCGAAGCTACGTCGGAGAGTACGCCGCCGGAGAAACCTTCCTCTTCGTCGTCGCGTTACGAGAGAGAGAGAGCGGAACGGAGAAGTCGATGAAGGATTGTTACAAAATTAGGGTTAAGTGTTTGATTTAAGGGTTTTAGTTTTATTTTTTAATTAGTTAAAATATTAATATATTTTAATATTTATTAAATATCAGATCATTATATTTGTCTAAGGTTAGTATTGTGATTTTTGAAAGTATTATACTAATGAGACAATTAAGAGAATGTTTATACTAATGGGACAACTTTTGTGTTTTTTTGGCTCATAAAAACTATTTTCTCTAATATCTTTTATTTATCCTAAACTTCTAATAATATTTTTTTCATCTTAAATATTTCCAAGTTTAACTATCTCAGTTAGATATTTTAGAAAATTTATATATTATCATTTTAAAAATATTTAATATATAATAATTTTAAAATAATATTGAAAATTTAATAGTGGTTATTATACCTCTTTGAAGGGTTGCATTACTGTTTTCAATATCTTTTATTTATAATAAAGCTATAATATCTTATTTTCATCTTTATTCCTATTATATAAGTTATATATATGTATATATTTAAAAATAATTATATATTTTCATTTTTCTAAGGGAAATTGCCAAAAATACCACTTTCCTTGTACCACTTTTCAAAAATATCTTAATCACTTTTACCCTTGTTTTTAAGAGGGAAAAACATACTTATAACCCTTGGGTTAATTAATTTAAGACTTAGGGTTTAGAGTTAAGGGGTGGTGTAGGGTGGGGGTAGGGTTTAGGAATTTAAAATTTAGGATTCTAATTAATTTTAAAAAAATTTGTCCCTAAAAAAGTGGTATTTTTAAAAATTTCTCTTTAATGAAGGTAAAAATGAAAAGTGGTACAAGGAAAATAGTATTTTTGAAAATTCCCCTTTTTCTAAGCAGTTAATATATAATAATTTTAAATTAATACTGAAAACTTATATTAACTTTCTTCTGTGATTTTGCGGTGGTCCATATGCTAGTATTCATAACAGAAAATTATTTGTTGAAGAATAGATGTGAAAGAAGAGAGCGAAGCTATGTGAATGGATTGATAATTGTATATGAATAGATAGGAATATCCAAAACTAAAAGACAATAATACCCTTAATTAATGGCACAAAAACCTTTGTAAACATGATGCCTCAAGGAGTATATGCCCTAGAATTATAGGAGTAAAAAATAAAAAGAATTATGTTTTAATACTATAAATACAAAAAATTGATTTTGAAACCGATTGTAAACATAATTTAAATATAGGATTTGGTGATGTTTATTGTATTGATATATAAACTGATTGTGGAAAAACGATTTATGTGTATATTGAACTGAACTAATCCTACCATACAAAGAATTTGGTTAAGTGAAATATATTGATATTAGCCTTTAGGTATCCGTACTCATGCATGAATATAAATATGGGAAATTGTCAAAAATACCACTTTCCTTGTACCATTTTTCAAAAATACCTTAATCACTTTTACCCTTGTTTTTAAGAGGAAAAAAACACACTTATAACCCTTGGGTTAATTAATCTAAGACTTAGGATTTAGAGTTAAAGGGTGGTGTAGGGTGGGGGTAGGGTTTAAGAATGTAAAATTTAGGATTATAATTAATTTTAAAAACATTTGCCCCTTAAAAAAGTGGTATTTTTGAAAATGTCTCTTTAATGAAGGTAAAAATGAAAAGTGATACAAGAAAAGTGGTATTTTTGAAATTCCCCCTATAAATATTTATGAATAAATATAATACTTAATTATTAATATTTAATTTTAATTATTGTAAAATTTATATGTATAATTTATTTTAAATTATGATATTTTACAATAAATAAACATATATTTTGAATATATAAAATCTATTCTGTGGTTATTATTTAGGTATATTAAATTGTATTTACTTCTCTAAGTTTAACTATAGTATTTTTGTGCAGAAACAATTAAAAATTTGATAACTTTTTTTGCATATAGACTTTTGATTCTGAGCATAAAAATTTAGATTTTTTAATTTACTAAATTTTTGGGTTGAATTACACATATTTCTTCAAATAAAAGCATGTTAAATTAAATTTGATTAGCTTTATTTATTGCTTTAGATCAGTTCTTCATCTTAAATATGTACATATACTTTAAAATTTTTTTATATAATTTGATATTTTAGGTTTTAAATAATATAAAAACAAAAATGATGATAAATATACAGGTTTTAACGAACATTAACGATAAAACTATGAAACTCATGTACCGATATCAACATTTACAGTATAATTTGTTTTGTAAAGTTCCAAGTAACTTTATAAATAAAAGGTAGAAAGTATTAATTAAAAATTATTATAAATAATCTTAACTATAAAATTTCATATTCGTTTATGCGTTTCTATTATAGGTATATTATGTTTTTTAAATATATATAAATAAAAATAAAATAAAAAAGATTAAACCTTAAGGAATTTTTTATTAGTATATAAGGTGTGATTAAAGTTTGTAGATTTTTATTTGTTTATTTTGATTAATGAATGCAATAAAATAAAAATATAACATAACGAAATTATGAAAAATTAATAAACATCTCAATAGTAGCAATTATAAAATATTTTTCTTTCATCAATAATATTTGAGTATATGCTATTTTATTTTAATTTTTGTAATAATCTGATAAAATAGATTGATATAACTAGTATATTTATATATATGTATATATGCTGTTTAATTTATGTTTTAAAGAGATGATTATATTTTAGCATTAAAATTTTTTGTCTGTGAATTTTCATTTATTTAAAATAACATTATATATAATATATATTTTCAATAAAATATGTTTTCTTTCCTATTTTGTAAATATAATTTTCTGCTTTATTATATGAATATTTCCTTTTATTATATATGTTATCTGGAAAATACAGAAAGACAATTAAAATTAAAATTAAAATTAAAATTTAAAGTTTAATTGACATAATTTGTTAAATGTTTTTTAACAATGGCGGTTATATAATACTTTAATTCATTAAGGTTACTTTTTTAATTAAGTATTGTAAGAATTGACGTGAGCATGACATATGAAACTTCTTCTCAAATAATTTTGTAAAATTAATAGATATTTGAGAAATTGTCAAAAATACCACTTTTTTGTACCACTTTTCTTGTTTACCTTAATCACTTTTACTTTTATTTTTAAGAGAAAAAGAGGAATTTTCATGTTTACCATATTATTGGTACCAATTTTTATTTTTACCTTTATTAAAGAGACATTTTCATAAATACTATTTTTTAAGAGACAATTTAAAAAAAATTAATTAGAATCTTAAATTTTACATTCCTAAACTCTACTCCACCCTATCCCCAACCCCTCAACTCTAAACCTTAAATCTTAGATTAATTAACTCAAGGGTTATAAGTGTGTTTTTTCTCTTAAAAAAATGATAAAGGTGATTAAGGTAAACATGAAAGTGATATTTTGAAAATTTCCCAAGAAAAATCACACTCATAACATTTGGATTAATTAATCTTATACCATTTTTTAAGAGGTATGTTTTTTTAAATTAATTAGAAACCTAAATTTTACATTCCTAAACCCTACCCCACCATACCCCATCCCTCAATTCTAAATTTTAAGTCTTAAATTAATTAACCGAAATGTTATAAATGTAATTTTAATTTAAGTTTAAATAAAAAACTTAACAAACATCTTTCAAGAGACCACACAAAATAAAAGTTCTATAAATGTGCCCTATATATATTTTGCATAAAATGATGTCCTAAACCTGTGCTTTAAATTTTCTTTAACAAGCACGGCCCTGGGTAGAATTGTATCATTTGATCATAAAGTGGATAAGATTATTTCTAATATTTAACGGCTATATTTTTTAGGATAACTCTATCAAACATGCAAAAATTAGATCGTTACGAGACAAATTATTCTATTTATAAACGTATTAAAACCAAACTTTGATCAAAAGGAGTTAAAAATATAGATTAACTATTTAGATCATAAAATTATCAAAAAAAATAAACACACTTATAATCCTTGGGTTAAAATGATATTAATGAAAATATCTATTTAATTAAGGTAAAAATGAAAAGTGATATCAATAATGTGGTAAACATGAAAATTCTCCTAGATATTTTTATTTTGTTGTTTAGGAAACATAATGAATAATAAAATTAAAATTCATTTTTATATAAAAATAAATTTCTATATTTTATAAATCTTTCATTTTTATTATTTAAGTTCTTTAGGAAAAATAAATTAAATTAAAAAGCTAATCATAATATTATAAAAAAAGGAAACATAAATAATTTTTATTAGTGGCAATCCAAAATATTTATTGGAGAATTTTCATGTTTACCACATTATTGGTACCACTTTTCATTTTACCTTAATTAAATAGACATTTTTATAAATACCATTTTTAAGAGACATTTTTAAAAAAATTAATTAGAATCCTAAATTTTACATTCCTAAACCCTACCCTACCCCACCCCTGAACTCTAAACCCTAAAGTTTAGATTAATTAACCCAAGGGTTATGAAAATGTTTTTTCCTCTTAAAAATAAGGGTAAAAGTGATTAAGGTAAACATGAAAAGTGGTACTAGGAAAGTGGTATTTTTGACAATTTCTCATATTTATTTTAGTTCATTAAGGGTATCTAAGTAATTAACCATCATGAGAATTAACGTGAACTCGACACGTAGGAAACTGATTTCTCAAATAATATTATTATAGAGACTAGGTGTTTTTCTACATCATGTGCAACAATAAAAATTTAAATTATATTTAAAATATTCTTTTTAACATTTTAAGTTTTATTATTTTTACCAATATTTAATATAAATTTTATTTTACTTAAACTTAAAATTAGGGTAAAATAAACAATTTTTTTATTTTAAAATTATATCTAAGAATATATATGTATATATTTAAAATTAAAATTCTAGAATTTATCTATTTTTGGATAAAATATATTAAATTAACTTTTATAAACTAAGGAAAACAATTATGATATAAAAATTGTATAATTATCGAAAACTAAAATTAAACAGCATTTCTAAAATTTGTAGATATCAAAAAGAAACAAATGAAAATACGATAAAAAATTTATAGTTTTTTAAAACTGTATAAAACTCTATAGGAATTTAAAATTTTTATAAAACTGTATAGGAATTTAAAAACTGTATAAATTCTAGAAGATACTTATATTCGGTTTTGATTCAAACCCTAGTCGAAAAGTGCTACCCCATGCGCCGCACGACTTGGCCGCCGACGTAATGACAATTGATCATCTCTGGGGGCCCAGACCTCCCCAAACCCCACCTATGGTCTACTCCACATCATCCTCTACTGCCCATAAAGCTCTCTACTCTGCCATTGCATCTGATCAGAATGAACCGTTCATCCACTTCTCACTGGAGGTTGTGATGCAAAAGGGTGTTGCAGTAGTTGATCTACCGGAGGAAGTAACAGCTGATTCAAAGCCCTTGTGGGCATCCTTTGTCGTGGGTCACTTCATTGGGGACACACCCACATAGATAAAGTGCACTGTGCACACCATGGTAAACCGCCTCTGGACCACTAAAGAGAAGTTTCCCATGAATGATGCTCAGTTCATTGCTCTGAAAATGGCTCTGTTTCATATCGAAGATCAACTGATGAAAAACAGAGTTCTTCGTCGTCACTTCTGGCATATAGCTGATGTTCCGCTTGTTGTTCAAGAATGGACACCAGATACCAAATCATCGAAACCAGATCATACAGCCATTCCCCTCTGGATTGGCCTAAAGTTCCTGGTCACATGTTTTCGCACGTAGGACTCACGTTCTTTGATGAAAGGATTGGGAAACTTGCAAATCTTCATCCTAACACATTTCGCTGTACTCGTCTGGATTTTGCCCGCCTCATAGTAGTCGTAAATTTGGAGAAACCTTTACCGGAAAGTATCTCGATCAGGGGCACATCTACAACAATCCAAGTCAGTTACCTTGGTTACCACCTCGCTGTTACTTGTGTAACCATTGAGAATACATAGATAAAAAATGTGGGAAGATGAAAGGACCAAACTCTGATACTCATCAAGAATGAAAAAAAAACACTGAAAACGAAACAGAATGAGGCCAATGACGATACTGTTTCGAAAACCCAGGAAAACACTGATGGTCCTAACGAAGAAACTAGAGTTTCAAGTGATGAAAAATATGCAGATCCCACTCTGGACCCACCTACTTCTATTGTGGAGTCACAAAGTTATAATTAGAAGGACTGAAAGCTTGTGGGGGATGGACACAAGACCTCAACACGGTGTGAAACTGCACCAAACAACTCTGTGAAAGAAACACATACTGGTTCACCTTCACGTTTCCATCTTCACAATGATGTGGATGAGGGTGAAGTTGAAGTTAGTAGCTCTTAAGAGGAGGAGGTAGAGGAACCTGTGGTGGTCCAAAAAGACGCCAGTTTCTCAAAATCCCCGAACAAGAGAAAGAAAAAAGAAAAAAAACAAAGTGGGTGCAACCCAGCAGACCCAACATGACCAAAAGAAGAACGTGAAACAAAAGAAACCAAAACATGCCTTCATTTCAGAGGGACTAAGTGATGATATCTATATTTGCATGAATACTCGGGGCTTCAACAAAAAGTGAAAACATTTATCATTTAGTTCTTGGTTTCGCTCTGCAACACCATATTTTGGATGCTTAATTGAAACTCGTGTTCAAGAGAGTAACTGTTATGGTATCCTTACTGCAACTCTTTGTCAACAAATGTCAATGTTACACTTCTCTACAAAAGTTCTCAAGTCATCATGGTTTAGGTAACCTCGTTCACCGGCGCACAGTTCCTCTGCTTTTGCATCTATGCATCAAATTTTCAAAATGAGAGACGAGACCTCTGCTCGAATCTCATGAATAACAATATTCAGTTTGCCTCCCGTGAGGTGCCTTGGATCATCATGGGTAGTTTTAACGAGACACTCTCATCATCAGATCATTCCACAGGTCTAGACACTCGGAGCCAGGTGGTATGCGGGATTTTCAGTCTGCTGTCACGACTTGTAACCTCACAGACTTGGTGTCCTTGGGCTCTGGATTCACTTGGAAGAACAGTCAACCGGACAAACCTATTGTAAAAAAACTTGACCGATTCCTTGTTAATGATGTTTGGATTTCGCAATACTCGCAGTCATATGCTCAGTTTTAACCTTCTGGTTTCTCAGACCATGCACGCTGTGGAGTTCTTCTAGAAACACCGACTACCATGGGGACGAAGCATCCATTTAAATTCTTCAAATTCTTGGCTGATCAACCTGGCTTTTCCACGATTGTTGTGGAATCAGGGAACTAAGTAGAGGCCTTGCATCACTCACTATTTGCTCTATACATATTTCATAGCAAGCTGAAGCGACTAAAATCTGCCACCAAGGCTCAATAAAACACGTTTTGGTAATATACCTCTTTGAGTGAAAGATGCATTCAAAAATATATGTGATATGCAAGAAAAATATCTTTCAACACCAAACACAACCTCTTTCAACAGTGTGGCAGAAGCAATGGATATCTGGATCATTGGGCAAGTATTGAAGAGTGTTTCTACCTGCAGAAATCTCGCATAACTTGGCTCAAGTATGGGGATCAGAACACAACATTCTTCCACAAATAGTGCAAACTCGTACATATTTCAACGCCATAAGGAACCTGGTTTTACAGAACCAAGGTATCATCACAGACACGACTGCAATAAAGCAAGCAGCAGTAACCTACTCTGCATGTTTTCTCGGCCCGACTGAAAGTCCTGAACCTAATGAGGCTCTCATTGACTTGCCAGACCTTCTATAGTTCCATTGTCCTGATGATCCTGCTGGTTAATCCTATCTCAGAGGCATATATTAAGAAATGTTCTGTTCTCCATGCCCTCCAATAAAGCTCATGGACCCGATGGATATCATGCAGAGTTTTACCGTGTAGCTTGGCCTATCATCAACCGTGATTTTACCGTTGATGTCCAATCATTATTCTTGTATGGTTTTCTTCCAAAGTGATACGGCCTTGGATAGGTTGTTTCCTGGATCTCTTGTAGGTGGGTGAATGCTTTGATAATCCTTTCAAACATAAATACTCAATCTGTTTCAAGGCTTGTGGATTGATGTGGGACACAAGAGGGATGGTTCTCCTCATGACCCTCCAAGGCTTCTGGTCTGGATATGACACACAAAATCAGAGAACCCAAGCTGGATGTTACTCACCAGCAAGTCCCAACTCGCCAAAGCAAGAGAAGAGATGAAAGTAAACATTTTTTTTGCTAAAGATTCATTGATTTCTTTCAGTGTGGCTACATACAATAAATTGAAAAAGAAAACGCCAAATCCCCTAATCCTAAACCAAATTGGGTTACTCTAATTCTAATCATAATCCAATTTGAAATTGGCTTACAAATCATAATCCTAATTAGCTTTGGTTTACCTTGCTTAAATCCAAAACAAATTTGCCTTTGGTTAAAATTAAAAACATTACAATTCCTTAAACAATCAGAGATTAAACCAATGGTTTAATTCCATTTTTTTCTTGGTTAACTCCTCTTCCCTTTTCCACGCCAAAATCTAAGTGCAAAAGAGCTTATCTCTGCGTTTGACCATTGATCTTGTGCTCGGTCCAGTTGAGAAGCTAATGTGTTCTCCATTTAGGCCGCCATGTCCATCTGCTTGTTGGAGCTGATCCACCTTGCTTCTCTCCTGCTCAGTTTGTTTTCCACGCCAAGTTGAGCTTGAATATTGATCTCCATGCTCATAACCAGCTCAGATTGTCTTCTTGTCCAGCTCCTCTCCACTGCTCGCCCAGCCGCTTGCATACAAATCAAACAAGGCCGGCCTTTCCCATTCGGCTTGTGCAGCACCCAGCTTGGCCTCTTCGCATCCATACTGATTAATGAGCATTCCATGACTACAATAGGCCGTATCTAGTCTCTTGTCCTTCTATCTATCCAATACTTCATAGACCATTCCTATGGGACCTTGAAAATTTACATTCTGCCAAGCTTTTATCAGTGTATTTGCTAGCCCATTCATTGGATCTCATCCCTTAAGTTTGAGCCTGATCAGGATCGCACCATACTCTCTCCCTTAAAAAGGATTTGTCCTCAAATCCAATTCTTGTAAGAGAATAGAACTATGATCATATCCTGGATCAAATACCCAGCATTGTAAGCCTTTTCCATTCCTCAGCAAAGTCCTCGAACCTTGTTTAATCAACTCCAAACTCCTTGCTCTTTCAGTCACGCTTTGGTTCCTATTTTTGCACACACACACACACCTCTTCTCTTGGCTTGAATATAAAGTTTGCTGGCCTCTCACGTGCCTTAGATGTATCTCATTGCAAACATAACTTAGATCAAACTATCTTTCCTCTTTATTTAACTCATATCCAGCTGCTGCTGAAGGAGCTTCCCTCCATTTACTCCATAAACACTGAAAAAATCATGGCTATCTCAGCATGTATTCTATGCTTTCCCTAAAAGGATAGGAGAATCAGATCCCCAAAAACATGCAGGAACCTTGCTGATTGACCTAGTGGCCGAACTAGTCCCTTATGGCTGCTTAGGAGAATGCCTTTGAGGTCTCTCAGATCACCATGACCCCAAATCATCATAGTATGTCCATCATACTCTATCTTGCCTGGTGGGTGAGTACATTGGTCTCCATATTTACTCTCAAGCTTTGGCTTCTCCTTAACCATAACACATCCCTGCCTTACTTCTCTCAACTGGTTCTGATCAATTATGGACCTGATCAAGAACGTGTTACCTCCTGACTCTCTTTTCTCATCACAACAGCTATTTAGGATCACACCATCCTCTCTCTCGACAAAAAGATTTGACCTCAAATCTTATTCTTCATGAGTGAAGAAACCTTGCAGATCAAGCTTGTATGAAACTGTTTTTGAGCCAGATTGTTGTTGCTCCTTCTACTAACACTCAAGCTTCCTCCTGGTTCAAAAATGACTTGCTGCAAGCAGCCCTTAGAAATTCTCAGATGCTCCACTAATCTGGACTGGAAGTCTAAAGTAAACCAGGTCTGTAAACCACAAGATAAAGACTGAAAGCTTTCACCTTGATCAATCAAAGCCGGCGCTAGTTCGGGAATTGTAATTGACTCTCCAAGCACTTTTTCTTCTTGCTTTGTTTGATATGGCACGAGTAAACACAGCTCTTATGTTTCTACTTCCTGTTCAGCTGAAATCATGAACAATGATTGTTCAATATCCTCCAAGAGAAAGTCGAAAACTGGTTCTTCCTCCTGCCATTGAAAACCACGTATGTACTTCAAACTCATGACGATTTTAAGCTCATCCCAAGTGTAGAGTGGTTGTTCATCAAACCAGCGTGCTTCTTCTTCTACCCTCCACTATTCTTTAGCCTCACCTATCAGTAAGTAAATAGCAAGGGATATGCTTTTCCATGAGCCTACTGGATTCTGCTCAATGAAACTACCTGGCTTTCAGCCCACGCCATGAAAGCTTCTGGACCATATCCTCCAGCAAAAAAATCAGGATACATCTTAGAAATGAATCCAATAAGTCTCCTACTTTTTACTGGTGGTAGTTTCACTTCTCTTTCACTCTTCTCCTCTTCCAAACGAAGTTGGTGGTAGATCAGCTACTAGAGAGACAAAAATCGTGTACAATTGATGAAACCAGATTGAGATCTCTTACCTTAACCTTCAAGAGGCTTTGATACCACTTGATACGACCCTGGATATGCTGAACTTCCCTGGATCTCTTGTAGGCGGGTAAATGCTTTTATGATTCTTGCAAACAGAGAATCAATGACTCAATCTACTTCAAGGCTTGTGGATTGACGTGGGATACAAGAGGGATGGTTCTCCTCCTGATACTCCAAGGCTTATGATCTGGATATGACACAACAAATCAGAGAACCCAAGTTGGATGTTACTCACCAGCAAGTCTCAACTCGCCAAAGTAAGAGAGATATAAAAGAATATATATATATATATATATATATATATATATATATATATATATATATATATATATATATTTGCTAAAGATTCATTGATTTCTTTTAGTGTGGCTGTGTACAATAAATAGAAAAAGAAAATGCCAAATCCCCTAATACTAAACCAAATTGGTTTACTCTAGTTCTAATCCTAATCCAATTTGAAATTAGTTTACAAATCCTAATCCTAATTAGCTTTGGTTTACCGTGGTTAAATCCAAAATGAAATTGCCTTTGGTTCAAATTAAAAACATTACAATTCTTTAAACAATCAGAGACTAAACCAATGGTTTAATTCCCTTTTATTCTTGGTTAACTGCTCTTCTCTTTTCCACGCCAAAAGCTAAGTGCAGAAGAGCTTGTCTATGTGTTTGGCCATTGATATTTTTATCGGTCTAGTTGAGAAGCTAATGTGTTCTCCATTTAGGCCACCCAGCCCATCTGCTTGTTGGATCTGATCCACCTTGCTTCTCTCCTGCTCAGTTTGTTCTCCACACCAAGTTGAGCTTGCAGATTGATCTTCATGTTCATGAACCAGCTCAAATCGTCTTCTTGTCCAGCTCCTCTCCACTGCTCGCCCAGCCGCTTGCATACAGATCAAACAAGACCGGCATGTCCCATTCGAATTGTGCAGCGCCCAACTTGGCCTCTTCATGTCCATTCTGATTCATCAGCATTCCATGAGTACCAGAGGCCGTATCTACTCTCATGTACTTCTCTCTATCCAATACTTCGTAGACCATTCCAATGAGACCTTGAAATCTCCCATTCAGCCAAGCTTTGATCAGTGTATTTGCTAGCCCATTCATTGGATTACATCCCTTAAGTTTGAGCCTGCTCATGATCACACCACAAAGTGTTAATGCCACTACCTTTGCACTTATACCCAAGGTTCAAGGTGCATAAACTGTAAATTACTTCCGGTCTATCATCCTTTACAAAGTGGTCTCAAAGGTACTAGAAAATCGCCTCAAAGTACTCCTTCCTGAGCTGATCGAACCAAACCAGTGTGTATTTTTCAAGGGGCGTCTTCTTCTTGAAAATGTTTTACTTCCTACTGTGCTCGTCAAGAATTACCACAAAGATTCTATTGGTTATCGCAGGGTTCTGAAACTTGAAATTTTCAATGCTTTTGAATTGTTAAGTGGTCATTCATCTTATACACTCCGCGGGCCATGAATATCCCTGATCAGTTCGTGCATTGGATTCATGTATGCCTATCTACTGCTGCATTCTCTGTCTCGGTAAATGGTGAACTTGAGGGTTTTTTCTGAGCACAAAAGGCTTAAGACAAAGATGTGCTCTGTCACCACATATCTTTTTCATCGCCATCAATGTTCGATCTCGACTAGTCAATAAAGCTACCATGGCAGGAAGAATTGGCTTTCACCCTACTTGCTCTGAGGTCAATCTTACCCACCTATGCTTCGCCAGACGACATTGTGGTCTTCACTGATGGAGATCCAGCATCACATTGTGGTATCTTTGACACTCTTGATGAGTTTGCAGAGATCTCTAGGCTCGTAATAAACCCTGAAAATCGTCAATTATCATGGCAGGAAGAATCACTCAGGCTTTTCAAACAGAGGTTAATCGAATGAGCATTCCTTTGACACTCTCCCAGTTCGTTGCTTTAGTCTTCCTCTTGCAAAAAATAAATGTCTCGAGCAGATTATGAGCGTCGTATTGAAAAGCTCAGATCAAGGTTCATCTCGTGCTCTATTTGTGCATTATCTTATGCATGTCGTCTCCAACTTATCAACTCTGTCATCGTCAGTATCACCAATTTCTGGTGCTCTGTCTTTCGTTTTATGAAACGCTTTCTCGAAGCAATTGAAAGTATGTGCAGTGCCTTCCTATGGTCAGGCTCTCCACACTCAAACACGAAGGCTTAGGTTGCTTGGTTGGATGTATGCAAGCCAAAAGCAGAGGAGGGTCAGGTATCAGATAAATGACTGAATTGTCACGTATCTTTGCTCTCAGTCTTATTTGGCGATTACTCACAAACTCAGACTCGTTGTGGGTTGCTTGGACAAAACCAAATTTGTTGCGTCGCCGATGCTTCTGGGATGTCAGTGATACTGGTTCGGGCTCGTGGATTTGGCGTAAGCTCGGCAACATGCTGCCTCATATCTCCGATCTGTAACCGGCAATGGTAAAAACACTTTATTCTGGTTTGATAATTAGTTTGACATGGGAAAGTTGATTGATGTGGTTGGTGACTTAGGTACACAGTTCCTCGGTATTATTTGCTATGCAACTTTTGCTGATGAAGCCACATTTGCATGATGGAACATTCGACAATTTCGCAGCAATCACCTACGAGCGATGATAGCTCGCATTTATGATGCTTCGGCTCCGGTAGTGGATGCAGAAAGTGACATGCTGCTGTGGCGACACGTGGAAGACGACTACAATTCCTGGTTCTCTTCGTCTAGTACATGAGATCAAGTGCGAGAGAGAAGCCCCATAGTGACATGGAGTGAGTTGATTTGGTTTCCACAAGCCGTGCCTCGCTTCTCATTCATTGTGTAGCTTGTTGTTCGTAATCGTCGCTCTACAGGTGATCTCACTCAAGCTTGGGGTGAGAACCAACACTTCGCCTATGTGGTGAGCCACAAAAATGCGAGATCACATATTCTTCCCATGCCCATATACATATACGGTCTGGACAGAGACGACATGTTTACTTCTACCGAGACCAAATCCAGACTGGAATATCACCATCACAATGCTTCTCTCTCGTCGTCGATCAGCCACTCTCATTTTCTCCTTCGTCTCTCGTCCAAGCTGTTCTCCACAGCGTTTGGTGCGAACAAAACAGTCGTAAACATAACAGTTTCTCACGAACTGCACAAGAGCTCACTCGACGTATAGATAAGATGATCAGGAAAAGAGTCTCCTCCCTCTGCCACAAGATCATGGCCTTCTATAGCACCATAATGATCGAGTGGATGGGAATAACCACTTACCTTCTTAAGTTTTTTTTGCTCTTCGGCATATTGCATTTAGTTTTACCAAAGCTTCCAAATTCCTCCGTACTGTGAATATTTCTTTCTTTTGTGATAAATAAATTTAACATTCAACAACAAAGTTATATAAAATTTTGAAATACTTTTTAGTAATAACAATTTTATGATTATAAAATAGAATCAAATAATATTTTGAAATTTGTAAAATATTATTATATTATTTAATGTCATATTTGAATAGATTTACTGATGATATAAAAGTTATTATCACATATTAAAAAATTGAAAAAATATAAATTAATTTTAAATATAATCGTCATGTAACATTTATCTATATGTGTTGGGAAAATTACCCAATATTCTTCGTGAGATGAAGATGGGATTTAGACAACTAAGAGTTTAAGAAGAAGACTCTTAATATTTAGGAAAGGGATTTACTACAAAGATGAAATTTTAGGAAACTCTCTCTTACAAGTGTTTTCTCTCTTGTTTTTCTTTCTTTCTTTTCTTGATTGATTACAAATGAACTAAACACCCCTATTTATATTAATGGAAAGGTAACTATTAAAAATTCTACACACTTCTTTCTCTACACACTTCCTTTTCTACACACTTCTTTTTCTACACACTTCTTCATCTTTCTCCACTTTCCACATACTTCTTCTTCATGGGCTTTTAGTGGATCATACTTATACTAACCAATTTTATTATTTTGGTTTTGGGCTAATGGAGGGAAAACCCAACAAATCTCCCCCTTCCCGACTTAGCCCAAAGTTGTCACGACACTGATACGTTGGCAGCAGTCTTCAAACTTTTTGATTGGCAATACCTTCGTCATAAAGTCTGCCCAATTTTCATCGGTGTGTACCTTGTCGAGATGTATGAGCTTTTCTTCAAGAACTTCTCGTATCCAATGATGCCGAATGTCGATGTGCTTTGAGCGAGAATGAAACGCTGGATTCTTTGCTAAGTGAATAGCACTTTGGTTGTCACATAGTAAGTTGTACTTGTCTTGCTTTACTCCCAACTCAAGTAAGAGGTTCTTCATCCATAACATTTCCTTGCATGCTTCCGTTGCTGCGATATACTCTGCTTCCGTGGTGGATAAGGCAACACACTTTTGTAGCTTCGATTGCCAGGAGACAGCTCCCCCTGCAAAGGTAATCACAAATCCTGAAGTTGATTTTCTCGAGTCTTTATCACCAGCCCAATCTGCATCGGTGTAACCGTTCAACTCAAGTTTTCCATTGCCAAAGCATAGACACCTCTTCGTTGTGCCTCGTAGATAGCGTAGGATCCATTTAACTGCTTTCCAATGCTCCTTTCCTGGATTTGCTAGAAAGCGACTCACAACTCCTACAGCATAGGCAATGTCGGGTCTGGTGCACACCATGGCATACATGAGACTGCCCACTGCTGATGCATATGGGGTAGTCTTCATTTTTTCTTTCTCCTTCTCACTTGTTGGACTTTGTTCTGAATTTAGCTTGAAATGTCCAGCAAGTGGAGTATTTACCGGCTTTGCTTTGTGCATGTTGAATCTCTCTAACACCCTTTCAACATATCGTTCTTGGGACAACCATAAAAGTTTCTTTGGCCTGTCCCGAGTGATCTTCATTCCAAGAATCTGTTTAGCTTGCCCCAAATCTTTCATAGCAAAAAAACTTTCCTAAGTCATTCTTCAATGCGGCTATCTTGTTGCGGTCTTGGCCCACAATCAGCATATCATCAACATAGAGTAATAATATGAGAAAGTCACCGCTTTCGTACCTCTTTATGAAAGTGCAATGATCATTCTTGGTTTTCTTGAAGTTATGATCCACCATGAAAGAGTCAAACTTCTTGTACCATTGTCTTGGGGCTTGCTTGAGACCATAAAGACTCTTCTTTAATCGGCATACCAAGTCTTCTTTTCCTGGGACCTTGAATCCTTCTGGTTGCTCCATATAGATTTCCTCCTCGAGGTCACCATGTAGAAAGGCCGTCTTAACATCGAGTTGTTCAATCTCTAAGTCTAGGACCGCTGATAGACCAAGAACCACTCGGATAGAGGACATTTTCACCACTGGAGAGAATATTTCTTCAAAATCTATGCCTTTCTTCTGGTTGAATCCTTTCACAACCAATCGGGCTTTGTATCTTGGATTTGAGCTTCTCTCCTCATACTTCAACTTGTACACCCACTTGTTTTTCAAGGCTCTCTTTCCTTTTGGTAGCTTCATTAACTCATAGGTGCGGTTGTCTTGCAAGGATTGCATCTCATCTTGCATAGCTTCTACCCATTTGTCTTTGTGAATGTCTCCTATGGCCTCCTCATAGCTTTGTGGCTCCCCCTCATCTGTAAGATTCACATACTCATCTCGATAGTATCTTACAGATGGTCTTGTCTCTCTTCCGGATCTTCTTGGCTCATGTTCTTCCTCTGGCTCCATTTGCTCTTCTTCTTCTACACTTTCATCACCATTTGGATCCATGATGGGACCCCCTTCGCCATCTCCTCCAATCACTTGTTCATGATCTTGGGGCTTATGAGAATCTTCACTCCTTACAACCCTTAGCTTTGGTGTCTTTGATTTATCGATGTCTTCGATTGTTTGATCTTCGAAGAAAACAACATCTCTACTTCGAATAACTTTCTTGTTAATTGGATCCCAAAGCCGATAGCCAAAATCATCCTTTGGTGAACTAAGGTAGATGCACTCTTTAGTTTTAGAGTCTAACTTGGCTCGTTCATCCTTAGGAATGTGGACGAATGCTCTACACCCGAACACCTTTAAATGGTTGTAGGAGACCTTCTTACCCGACCAAACTTCCTCTGGAATATCGCCTTCCAAAGGAACTGATGGTGTAAGATTTATAATATCCACTGCAGTCTTTAAAGCTTCTCCCCAAAATGGCTTGGGTAGTTTAGCGTGAGAGAGCATGCACCGAACTCTTTCTGTAATCGTCCGATTCATTCTTTCAGCAAGCCCATTCAATTGTGGCGTCTTTGGTGGTGTCTTCTCCATTCTGATTCCATGAGCTTTGCAGAATGCTTCAAAAGGACCCCGGTACTCTCCACCATTGTCTGATCGAACACACTTGAGTTTTTGACCCGTACTTCTTTCTGCTTGGGCTACAAACTCCTTGAAAGCATCTAGAACTTGATCTTTGGTCTTCAAAAGGTATACCCATACCTTCCTTGAATGGTCATCAATAAAGGTGACGAAATATGATGCACCTCCATTTGATTTCTCAGACATGGAGCATACATCAGTATGCACTAGATCAAGAATATGCTTCCTTCTCGTGGGTGTAGAAGATCTTTGGAAAGCGACTCTATGTTGTTTTCCGGCTAAGCAATGATGACATGGTGTGAGATACGTACCTCTCATATCAGGAATAAGTTTCTTGCGAGAAAGTATATTAAGACCTTTCTCACTCATATGCCCAAGTCTCCGGTGCCATGTATCCATGTCGTCGCTTGCAACATTAACTTCCTCCTTGCAAAGCTTGGCTTGTGTTACGTATAATGAGCCTTGTTTTCTTCCTCGAGCCATGATCAAACTCTCTTTGGTTAGCTTCCACTTGCCCACTGCCAAAGTGGCTATCAAAACCGGCATCATCAAGCTTCCCTGTTGATATGAGATTGAGTCTCATATCGGGAATATGTCTCACATCCTTAAGAACTATCTTACACCCAGTGTTTGATGTAAGAATAACATCCCCCTTTCCAACGATCTTGCTTCTTCCTTGGTTTCCCATTTGAACATCACCAAAGTCACCACTTTGGTAGGTTGTGAAGAAGCTTCCATGAGGGGTGACGTGAAAAGAAGCACCAGAATCAACGATCCATGAGCTATCATCAGAGCTAAGATTACATTCTCCAACGAGATATAGGTCTTTGCTCTGGTCTTCAACAATGGTGGTAGTCTTGTCTTCATGCTTCTTCGGAGGATTGAACCGGTCTGGTTTAATATTACCTGCTTGTTGATCTTTCTTGAAAAACCGACACTCCGACTTCATGTGGTTCGGCTTGCCACAATAGTAGCAAGTTACTCTTGTTCGTGACTTGGATCTTCTTCGAGATTGGTCTCGTCCTCTGCTTCTGTTGTGAACACGAGTCTCCTCTCTACCTCTTCTATCAACAATGTTGGCTTCTGAATAAGAACTCGAGTCTCGTTCCTTCCTCCGGACTTCTTCATTTAGAAGGCTATCGCTGACGGTGTCCATGGTAAGTTTTCCCTCCGGTGCTGAATTGCTTAGAGTGACAACTAGTGTGTCCCAACTCTCCGGTAGTGAACTAAGGAGTAAAAGGGCTTGCATTTCATCTTCAACCTTCATATCAACTTTGTTAAGCTGATTTACGAGTCCCTTGAAATTATTCAAGTGCTCCATCATGTTTTGGCCATCCTTGTACTCCAACTTTACCAACCGTCGGACAAGAAGAGCTTTGTTTCGAGGCGTTTTCTTTTGAATCATAGACTCAAGCTTTGTCCATAATTCATAAGCATTTGTATAGGTAGATACATGTTCAAAGAGAGATCGGTCAATGTACTTACGGATTACAGCAACCGCCTTTCGGTTTAGTACTTCCCATGTTTTGTCATCCTTTCCTTCCGGCTTCTCCTTCATGATGATGGGTTCGTGTAAATCCTTACAATAAAGGTGGTCTTCCATCATCGGTTTCCAATAAGAGTAGTTGTTGATTGAAAAGTTTATAATTTAAATTTGGACGGTTGTGTTTCAAAGATATATTCAGCCAAGCTTGCGTAAGAAACTTCTTGGTCGTCTCATGTCCAGGGTACCCAATTAACTCTTTTCTGGCAGGCGTGTATAATCTAAAGGATTGATACTGTTTTGCTGTCCAACATTCCAAAGCTTGCTGTTGTTGAGCAATTATGAGGAACCCCATCCTAAATTTGCGAAGAAATCCTAATCTGCAAGCATGCCACTCGGGCTCAAACTAAAGGATTACGTGGTACCGCGGAAATCAGCAGAATTTTATCGAGGGTGCCAACTATTCCATGTGTGGACGATCTTTGGATCCCAGGTCTCTCCTCCTGGAGACGCGTGCGCAAAAGGCAGTAAATCAGTGTTCAAGAGACCTGATATTTGGTGTCAGACCACATTGAGGTCCCCTCTAGTGAATGGAATGCTGATTATACTTCACTGCTTGTACCTATAGCCTGAAGATATGCCTGAACATTTGTAATTGCTTCAACCCAACCGGAGGCTTTCATCCAAGACGTTTATTTGTTGATACTTCAAGAAATTTGGCTCGTATACTTAGTTGAAGACCAGTGGCTTAGTGATGCTCACGTTCCATCCTCCCTATGGTAAAATTGTGGCCTGAGAAATTACTAAAACCCTGGAGCCAAGCAGCTACGAAACCCTCAAAGCCAAAGTTTGGAATGTTGTGAACTCCGGACATCGCAAAAATGAAGCATTTCATTTGGACAGTGAACCAATCTTTTAACTGCATCCCTGACTCTAACTTAGACTTGTTGTGAACGTACCATTTTTTTCTTCCTGATCAAGCTTTGTTACTCGTGGACACGGATCTTTGCTGAGCACAGATGAATAAGACCAATTCACCCTTGATCCACCTGAAATTTGTTTCGAAAGATCTTTCTGATTTGCTCGTCTGCCTTCCCTGGCTGGATGAGCGTTTCCTAATGTAGCTCTCCTGGTATTTAGTAATATGAGCATCTCAAATGTGGCACAGCGGCTTTATTGCCAAAAAAAGGAGCTTTCAGAGTCACTATTCTTTTCGCATAATCTCATATACTCCATGGATCATTTTTGTACTCCTGGTTGGATTAACACTCGAAAAGATAGAAAAGTTTAATCAATGGAAAGGAGACCTCGCCCATGTGATACAGAAATCACAGCTCTAACCTATAAGCGAATCCAAAATTGGAGATTGAGCAAACCTACTCTCCGATTAATCTTCCACTCGAAGAGGCATACCCACACGGTACTGTACCGCGGTATTCCATAATGCCAAACTGTCCGTACCACTGGAATGCGACCGAACTATGTCAGCTCAAGCGCATCCTGGCATCATAACAATAAGCTTTTTGGCAGGAAGGATGGTTCCGAAACAAAAGGACGGGAAAAAAAGTCTGTTTTTGGTTCATTTAATTGGGCTAGGAACCAATTCTTATGACCGCCTTTCAGGCATGATTTAACACTTGCGAAGTTGTAGGCAATGAAATCATCTGATCCTTTCCAGACCAGCTGTTCGATAACCTTTCGAGTCTGGATTGCCTTTCAGCTTGCTAACCTCATTAGATGATGGAGAAGAATGGCCAGCCTTTTGCTGGCTGGAAATGAAAGAATTCCACTCATACATTCTATGTTAATTTCTGCTCCATATTTTTTTATTCCTCCTTTCTAATGAGTCTGACAAGAGATGCAGTTTGATATCATTAGCACTTTTAAGAAAACAAGAAAGCTCACCGTACTTGTTTACAGGTGCAAATTCGTGGTGAGAGGTATGTGATATTGTTTAATGTCTTACCTGTACCATAATATAGTTTATCTGTTTAGAATCTTTCTTTATTTATTGAAGGCACCTTATTGTGTGCAGGTCGATACCATTGCTTTGTTTTTCGTTTTGTTTTACTTGGAAAAAGATAATATTTTTGTTACTTGTTACAATTTCATCCTAATGGAAAAAGTTTAGTCCTTTCCAGAAAAACAAGAATGGCCTAAAGGAATCCAATCGCCATTTAACTACTTTTCCGATATACAATATATAATTAGTAATCACACGATAAGAGAAAAAAACAGAAAAAAAAAATGAAACATAAAAAAAAGGACACAGGTGTAGGAAAGGCGGTTAGCAGAATATTTTGCCCTTAAATAACACAGGATTGCACCATTTCTTCCTTTGGCTCTCTCTTTGAGCAAAGTTCCATATAGTCCCACGGCCCAACAGTCTCTCTTGAATTGGAATCTCAAATCCCTAAATACCGATACTGCCGTGCTGCACGATACCTCATGGTTATCTCTTTTTGGACAATTTTCTTCAGCTGTCCAGGGTTTGATAAGTCTGTAAAAAATCAGTATTTGTATTTTGAAATTTTCAACAGAAACGGCCCAAAAATAATATGGTTTTTCCTTTTGTTACATTATAAAGTATAAGAGTTGCCCCGCATAGTTATGACAGTGCCGGAGGCTGTTTGGATATCCCAAACAATGTTGCTTCGGTCACGTAATCATCGAGCCAAGTTACAGTGTAAACAAATGTTCTTGTTTTCTTGGATTGATTTTATGCCTAATAGTTCCCACCTGATTCATTTTGATTATTTCAGGCGATCCACAACAAAAAAAAAAATCCATACAAATAATTAATAGAAAAGTACATTTGGTTCAATAAATTTCTTGTACGCGGCTTGAAAGTTATTGTAGATTCTACCAGTATCGGTAACACATAAACCCTTTCAAAAATCTTCTGTTCATGTTAGCAATCATTCGAGATAAGTATAATTTTGCTTACATAATGTTGAAACATAAAAAGAAACTTAATAGTTTTTCATTACAACAATTTTACTAGCCAGTTAAAAAGTGCCAAGCATCGGCCCTAAAGTTAGTCAATGGTATTAAACAAGACACGATGTTAAATCTTCTTTGCCTCACCAAAACCTTCTTCATCACCAAACACCTTCTTCACCCTATACTCGATTAGATCAACTAAGACAAGTATATCCGTGGAGCCAACTATCTATCATCATCAAGACGTGTGTTCTTCGCCAAATGGGATCATCAAGAATGTTTCTATTAGAGAAGAAACTAAGAGCCCAAGCAGCAACCAGCTCACCTGAAATGGCGACAGGAAACTTTATTCTTGATTGGTCAAGAGCTTCGCACGGAAGATCTTTTCTTTATGAGACATCATTGACCTATATCCGTGCCTGCTCGATGATTCTCCTTCAATAAACCGATATGTGCGTAAACCACAAAGTTAGTTATGTTCTTTTTATAAAGAAACGTTTTGCATGTTTCTTAGACTCAACAATTCTGCTTCTTTTTTGTTGGGTTACAGATAAGGTTGATGATTACAATGCGAAAAAGATCTCGGATAAATCTTTTGTTCCTGAGATTATCCACAACTCAACATATCTCACTGATTAATTAGGAACGCAAAGCAAATGTCTGATAAGCTGTACTTAAAAACTGATCCTGAATGGTATAACGCTTTCTCTGTCCTGACTTCAATAACTGAATTATGATCAAATGGCTTTACCATATATACGGGTTCTTGACCAGTGGTGTGCTTCCAATGCTGTTGAGAATCCAGTTGGAGACTCATGGACTCGATAACCCGAATGGATAGCTAAATCAATCTAATCTGTGTGATAGTAGCAGGCGCTTGCGGAAGAAATCAGTCTGATCGTTAGCTAGGAGGTAACAAGAAAACGTTACCAGTACACATCAAATTCATACCTCACCAATGAAATTCAAAGGCTTTTTTAAAATGTTATCTTCCTTTGTAGCTGGAAAAGGTCGTTAGCTAGCATCTTAGATGAAACTGATTCAAGATGTCTCGAAAGAGAGGTGTTTGATGATGATTAGGAGATGTGGATGAAAAGTAGATAGGATGAAGAAAGATCTGGTTACTCCACTAGACTGCCTGAAATGGCGAGACGTCGACGCCAGCTTTATCTCCATGCTGATATCACTTGTCTCGATAGCAGAAGCTAGTTTTGCTTACCGGCTCATCCATCACGCCAAGATCGTTCTTCCAGACGATGATGGAGTTCGCGGGTAGCTTGGAGACTTTGCAAAACTCTGCAATCACATCTTCTGTGAATATGAGAGTTCAAGGCACTTGAGAACTTGATCCTATAGATGATTAAGCGTCCTCGCTATTCACATTTGTCAAAAAGAAGCTCAGGAACCCCAAACCAAAGCAATGGAGAATGAAGTGATTAAGTTGTTGAAGGAACAAGCAGTAAGGACGAACCTGAAATGAAAGTGGGTAGAGGAGACCAGTGAATGTGAAGATGGAGGACAGAAGAACTCTGTTGCTTTCTTGCTCGATGAGCAAGAAGATACAACATGAAAGTATTCTCATCTGGATTCAACTTACCTGGCTGAATCCGAAAACCTCAAGATGCTAAATCAGTGAAATATTCTGAATACCTTTTTGCACGCAGGACATCTTGCCCACCACCACCACCATACTCCTCCTCCGATAACTATTCCAAGTACAAAATCTGTATAAGCTATTAGCTTCTCATTACCGCCAACACCACCACCTCTCCTAACCGTCAACCACCGGCTGATGCAAAGGCTAATGTGGTGGCCATTATCATCAATCCCAACCTCCTCCGCAACACATAAGCACCAGTCTCCACTCTTCCTTTATGCCTTTACAAGGCTCATATTCCACGCATCCAGCCCGGCCTCCTCCTCCATTGGAGCAAATGTTTGGCGAATAAACCCCACAACCGCCGCCCTTCACCAATTACAACAAAGAACAAAGGCATGCTGTGCCACCCACCGCCTCATCCACCTCCAGGGACTGCAGCATAAGGCGGACCACCTACACGAGCAACTCCCTCCTCCACCGATGCCAATAACCAGAAGCACGTTCAACCACCACCCAATGCCGTAGGGATGTCCAGCAGGACGGAATGGACCAGGCCAAAGCTCCACCACCACCTCCTATTGCCTCAAGGCTAATGATAGCGGAAGCATCCACATACCACCACACCTCTCCTATGGCAGAAGGGGGAGCTGCACCTGCCTCCGCCACTTCCTACCTATGGATAAACGGTAGCAGCACCGCTTTTCCACCGACCTACCACGAAATGCGTTGACCGGAATTAGGGAAGAAAGGGCCTTGGTGTTTGGGGAATTAACTGACGGTAGCGAACGGAGCAGCTGGCTCCCACCGACCCTCCAGGAGCAAGCAAAGAAGCTTGCGACGGCGCACTGGAAAGCCAGCTAGCAATAACTGAAGGAATGGTCCACCTCTACCTCTCCGCGAGAACCTGGTACAGAATCCTCTAAATGGGTAAAGCTAGTCAAGTCGGTGATGCCGAATTGTGCGAAGATAAAAGTGTGGCGGGAAGTGCGAAGGAAAAGCGGGAGTGGAAGCGCGACCAGCAGGTGGAAAGCAGGAATGGCTGCTATGCTCTTGCTGAGATCACAAAAGAAGTCTGCAATATTTCTCAGCAAATATCTTAGAGATAGATGTGCCAATCCATACAATACATGAAATCAATACAGAATGAGCATTTGAAGAATTGGAGATCACAAAGTTTCCAGAGCTGAGAAGAGCGATTGACTGGAGCTTCTTAACTGTCCACCGCCGTGTGTCGAATCAATCCTCTTGAAAAGGCTAACTGTCTCGATGACACAGGTCGAGCCGAACATTTCAAAAACATCTTATGTACCAGTCACTTCTCTGTCTGTTTTTCCGTGATTCTTGATTCTAAAAATTGTTTTTTAAATTATAGTTCTTCGCGTTTGAAGGTTGTGCCTCAAAGAAAAACTGGCCAAGCAATAAGAAATGGCTGTATTTGCATTGTACTCGGAAGCTGCACGGAATTTGGATTCACCCGAGCTACAGAACTGGAGAAATAAGTGAACCTATCCTTTGGTTCAGCTTCTTG
>CAJHQP010005682.1:0-43949 GCA_905132765.1 Moricandia arvensis | reverse complement strand
TCTACACCCACGTTACTCACCCCTCTTTCTTATCCATTTCAGGTGAGACAGAGGAGTATATGAGTTTTTTGGACGGATTGATGTTACTGGGCGGTTTTCATTCAGATTTTTATTTGGGTTTAGGGTGAGTGGGAGATGTAGTTATGAGATAGTGTTATGAGTTGGTGGTGGTGGCACATCGTTATGAGGGAGGAGGGAGACATGTGTTACGATAGATTGATGGAGATGGGATCTTTGTTGTCGGATTTGTATTAATCTCAACAAGGATCGATGGATGAAAGATGAATGAAGATGAAACGGTTTGCTGGATGTATATCACTCTCAAGATTGATTATTGGATGGAGATGGACTGATGGACGCCACAAAGATCTATGGTGAAGGGATCCTTGATAAGTCAGGTTCCTTCAGAGCTGCTTCTACACACTCAAAAGACTTAAGATAATAGTTTTGACAAAAAAAGAAAACCTGAATAATTCATATATTTTCAAAGATGGGTGATTTACAAGAAAAATGACTTAAGCTTATATAAACTCGAACATGATACTCTATAATAGTCTAAATTTGACTAAAGGAAACAAATAAACACGAAATAAAGGTCTTGAATGCAATGGCTTTGATGGCTCCAAGGAATATAGCCATTAGGCTTGATTTGGCTTTTGAACCAAAAGAAAAGTTTAGGATGCTTTTGAATCTGGACAGCTTCTGAATGAAACCAGGGTCAAGAAGCCTCCTTAATGTTCTTCTCTTCTTGATTGATGAAGAATATGGCCGTTGTTTAGCTTGTCCAATAATTTGAAGAAAGTTCTTTGTTGCATTTAGTGTAGATATTGCCGAAAATGAAAGGCTGGTGTAAATGAAGATAAGCCTAATCCTCTGGGTTCTGGTGCAGATTAGAACACCTTGGATGTCTTCTGGATGGTTGATATGATCTCCTGGCTTCATAGAAAGGTCTGTGTCAAACCGAATTGGGTTTGGTTTAAGACTTCCGCCAGGTGATGTCGTTTGGCCAATTGTAGCAAATCAAATGAATCTTCTGGTTGGATTGGATTTTCGGTCTTTGTTCCTGGACTCTTAAAAGGCCTTCCATTAACATAAAAAAAAAGACTTTAGTTGAGATCTCTTCATAGTTCGATTGTATGGACCGAAATATGGCAGATCTGGCCACATTGGATGTTCAAAAGATGGCCTGACTTGTAAAATCTATAACTTCTTCGTTCCATTGAACTTTTTCAGATAATTCCAGGCCTCAGTTATTCGTTGATGAGGAATCTTGCTTGTAAAATAGGTTTCATGGCAAAAAATCGTTCTGGTTATTGAGATAAGCTCTTTGGACTGAAACTCTGTCATTGGTATCTCCTAGATGGCCGGTTTGGAAGGTTAGTGAGACTCTGGTTGAACCATGGATTTCATGACCACCAAAATCCCCTCCCTCTTGATAAATTTTCGACCTCCAAATTTCTAACATGTACCAAGATAGAACAAGCCAGCTTTAATTCTCTTTTGAGATTCTAGAATATCATTCATTTGACGGTTGATTTATATGACGATACGACTGACTTATGATTTTCCATCCTAGTTACGGCTGATTTATTAGCAAAAGATTAATTACTGAAATAGTATTCACGTTTTGGCTGATTTATATAGACTTAGTTATGTGTTTGTTTGGCGGCTGACTTACCGATTTTCCATGTCATCATCCATGTCTTTGCTCTTATTTGTCATTTCATTACTCAGTCATCAAATAACTCATAAATCAGCCATCAAATATATTCAAATATATCATAACTCAGCCATCAAATAACTCATAATTTATAACTCAGCCATAAAATATATCATAACTCACTCATCAAATAAATCATAACTCATAACTCAGCCATCAAATATATCATAACTCAGCCATCAAATAGCTCATAACTCATAATTGAGCCATCAAATATATCATAACACAGCCGTCAAAATATATCATAACTCATCCATCAAATAACTCATAACTCAGTCATCAAATATATCATAACTCAACCATCAAATAACTCATAACCCATGCATCAAATATATCATAACTCATCCATCAAATAACTCATAACTCAGCCACAAACTCGAAAAACTCAAAGAAAAATGTTGAAACATATCAAATAAGACGATTTCGGCGACGACGCTTGCAGAGAAGGCAATTACGGATGATTGGGTAGAAGACGATTTCAAAGAAAACGAGTTCAGAGAAGATTTCCGACCAAAACAACAATGGAGTTTAATCGCGAAGGGAAATTTTAAGTTAAACTTCATTTCTTCGCTTTCCCGCTCATTTAATCACAATTATTAGTGATATAGATAGTTATTGCTGATGTGGATTTGTTAATAATTTTAATTAAGTTTATTATAAATAAGCTTAACTAAAAAACTAACCAAGGATGTTTATTGTAATTTACTATGGGTCTACAAACATTCTAGTACTTTTAAAAGATGTATGTTACATAACAATTTTTCTATGCTATTCTAAGTAATTATTTCGAAATGTTATTCATATAGCCCTATTTATTACCAGTTTTAGACCATGTTATAGACATATTTAGGGTATGTTATGTGTGTCTAGGGCTATGTTTTAAGGTCTTTACAGGTCCAAGTACATTTGGAGATATATGGAGATACACTAGGAGCATTTGGAGGAATTTGGAGAGGAATAATCCGTAGCTGATCATTGAAGAGAGTTGAAGTACGAGATTACCATCGATCAATGGTACAACGTAGGCGTCGACCGATGTTACATGACCAAGATCGATCGATGTTGCACATCTGCCATCGGATCGATGTTGCATTGCCATCGATCGTTGCATCTTCCATCGATCGATGTCCAGTTTCACAAACAGCCGAATTTCAAGCTCAAGTTAGAGACATGACACAAGATTAAAATATTACCCTTGGACGAGTTTTGATCTAGACATTAGGGTTTTATATTTATACTTTAATGTATGGCACCATGCTAAGTGTGCTAGTGCTAGGGGTTCTAACTATGCTAAATGTGCTTTGAAATCCTAGTATTTTTATCTATGCATTTTATTCAGATTATTATTCTTACTTAAATTATGTCTGAGTAGTTATCAACTAGGTTTAAGGTTTATTAATGGTACTAATGGATTAGCCAAACAATAGAATTTTTAGGGTCATTGTTAGATCTATTAATAGAATTGTGTTTATTGCTTGTGTTATAGAGTAGCTAACTAGAACCCTGATAATAGATAGTTAGGCGCAAGCGAGAGCATGGTCTACTACCGGAATCTATTATGTTGAGCTAGGTTGCTAGAAACAAACGAGAGTTGATTT
Source organism: Moricandia arvensis (assembly GCA_905132765.1). Classification (NCBI taxonomy): domain Eukaryota; kingdom Viridiplantae; phylum Streptophyta; class Magnoliopsida; order Brassicales; family Brassicaceae; genus Moricandia; species Moricandia arvensis. The sequence goes on along the minus strand of CAJHQP010005682.1, from coordinate 40,631 downwards.
AGTCAATCTAGTGAACTTATCGAATTAGGTCATAATGCTTGAATCAAGAAACCTTCGATCGACGCAGGATCATTGCCATCAATCGACGGTCATTCCGTGTCAACAAGCGAGAGCTGAGACATTAGACTTAGTCAGTAGATTAGGCGCGCATGCGAGAGCTGGTGTCTTTTACATTAGATTTCGAGTTCCATGCTAAATACCTTTAACTTCTATCTACTATAATCCACTTGCTTGAAACCCTAGATCTAGCATATTTCCATATTCACATTACTAGCATATTTCCAATATTGCATATACACCTTCTAATAATGAATATTTCCTTGACCTGATTACTTGCTATCAATATATATAGTTACCTAGCTTAGTCTCTAGAAATAAGAAATCTATTGTGTGGCATTGTTCTCTGTGAATTCGATCCCTAAGTACTACACCTGATCTCTCTTGACAAGAATATTATTATTTTGTGTGTTAGGATTAAAGGTTAATTTGACAGTTGTTTGTTTAGGATATTTATACCCTATTAGAACATAAAAACATACACACGTCAAATTTGGCGCGTTGCCGGGGAACATTGATCGCCATTAGATTTATTTTCTAGGATTCAGTCTAGGTTTGTTACTTTCAAAGTTACTGATTTTTTTTTATTTGCTTTTTAGGTGCATACAAAAGAGTACCAGGAGCAACAAAGGACAAGACTTATTGTTCTCTGACCCACAGCAACTCGGACGCACGATCCGCAAAGAAAGACAACAAGCATCGATCGACGGCATAACTTCAGCGTCGACCGATACATCTTTACGGACAGCATCAACCGGCATCAGAACTCAACCATCGACCGATATCAGATCTCTAGGCATTGATCGATATTGATCAAATAGCATCGATCGACATCACCTCATCCGATTCGATCGACGATAGCAGACGAGTTCAGATGGTTGCGCCTATAATTGTGGTTCAGAATGAGAATGGAGACTTGCATGACCTCAACGGTCATTTGCCGTAATGCAGCAGGTCAAAGGATAGACAATTAGGTGACTATAATCCCTGAAGCATAAGAAGACGCTGTAATAGCTCAACCTGAAGCTAACGCCCAAGCTGGCTCAGAGAACGCTGGCTGACTACAACTGTCCACACCAGTACTACGCCAAAATATTTGCCATTCGTCCTCCAGCTTTTTAGAGAAACGATTTTGAGATCAAGACCGCTTACTTCGGACTTGTAGCGCAAACGCCTTACCATGGGTTGCGACACGAGCACCCTATGGATGATCTGGAGCGATTTGAGGATCTAGTGACTGCTATTAAAGCCATTGGAGTCCCTGAGGACTATCTTTTCTGTAAGCTCTTCAAGTACTCACTTGATGGAGAAGCTTCATATTGGCTTAAGCAACTACCACCATGATCTCTGACATCCTGGACTGGCATTAAAACGCTTTCTTACGTAACTTCTTTGATTACGCAAGAGCATAAGATCTGAGGAGTAAGATTGCTACTTTTTCACAAGAGCCTTCAGAGTCTTTCAGAAACTCATGGATAGGATTCAAGTCATACAAGATAAACTGTCCACATCATGGGTTCAACGAAGTGCAGCTTCTTAGCACTTTCTTCAGGGGTATTGGACTGCAGTATCAGATGGCTTTGGACACAGCTAGTGAAGGAAATTTCAGCACTAGGATCCCTGAAGAACCTACAATATTGATTGAGAATCTGCATCTAGCAGCAGTACCAAGAACACAGATTTTGAGAGGAAGAAATCAACTCCAACAATGAGCAAGGAGCAGATTGAAGAGGTAAAAGCAAAGCTGGATAGTGTCCAGAAATTTCTCAGAAAGCAGGTTACTTTTGTAGGGGTAGAAGCGATAGAGTCTGGAGACGATGACAATGAAGAAGAGGATGTGACTACATTGAGGGGAATGGTTTCCGGAGACAAGGGAATCCAGGTTTCAGCAGGAATTCCCATGGTACTAGTCAAAGAAGTAACTTTAATCAGAATTCACAGCGAAGACCCTCCAACAACGACATGACATTTGGATCTTCCTACTACCAAAATCCTCCTCCAAAAACTCGGGGAAGTAAGATTGAAGCAATGGTTGATAGATTCTTAGAGGGACAACAGAAGATGACTGTGGATTTCAACGGAAAGATAGATGATCTGTACCTCAACCTCAATACCAAGTTCGAAAACCTCAGCACCCATGTGAAGAAGTTGAAGAATCAAGTGATGCAAACAAGTGAGACCACTAGGAGACATGAGAGTCTGATTAAGGAGAAGATGGAGACTGGGAAAAGGCACCACATCAATGCATTGATTGATGAAGATTTTTGGCAGGAAGTGAAACCCCAAGACAGCAACTTTCCTGTGGAAAATTTTATATCACTCAGCAATTCCCGTTCGCATCGATCGACGCAAGACCACGAGCATCGACTGACGGTGAAACTTACAGAATCGATAGCCTCATGTTAATCGACTAACATCGATCCACACCATTCTCACGACCTTGATCGACATATAGACGAAGGAATCGATCGACACTCTATGCCTGACATCGATCGACAGTGTAGAAACCCAGTCATATTACCCAACCTCAACGCAAGTCTGATTGTGCGTCTAACAACAACAATTCCACAACATAATACAGACACGTCTGAATATATGGAGCTTGGTAAAAAAGATGAGGGACACTCAAAGAGGAGGCAAAAGATCCCAAAACATCAACGCAGAGAAGCCAATGAAAAGGAGATGAATGGATTTGCTAAAAGAGTTTTTAAAATTCCTTTATATCTTTTGATGAAGCTTATTATACTCACATATTGTGGATGTTTTTCAGGGAAACAAGGGAAACAGATGATGACATAGAAATCACGTTCAATCACCTTAGAGAGAAGATGAAGCAGAGAACATGTTTGAAAAATAAAAGTGATCCTTGGAAGTTTGTGGTTCCATGCTTCATCAAGGGAAACAAATATCCTAACGCCCTCTGCGACAATGGATCTTCAGTGAGCATTATGCCAAAGTCTATGGCAGAGGAGCTGAACCTAAGAGTTAAACCCTCCAATGATTCATTCACATTTGTAGACTGCTCAAGAGTGAACTCAGGAGGGATGGTAAAAGATGTTCCAGTGCAGATCAACAACATCCTAGTACCAGTAGACTTTCACGTGATGGACATCATGATAGATTGGAACTTTTTGCTATTACTTGGGAGAGCATTCATGGATACCGTGGGAGCCATATGCGATATGTAGTTAAACATGTTGTATCTATCTCTAATTGATAAAAATATATTTTATGAACCCGTTAAAAATAAGAACAAGGCTACCCTCGAATTGTGTAATGATGTAGATCTTGTGGCCACATTTTTCTGCAATTACGAGTGCAATGAGGAATCAGTAGATGGAGCACTGATCGACACCCAACCCCTAGAATTGATCAACAGTCCTGCAAATCAACAATCGATCAACACCCACCCTTCAACGTCGATCGACACCCACCATGCTGATTATGATTACAACCCAGTCTACGTCGAATACCAGAGAAGAAAAAATGATCGAGTACCGAGGCCTTGCTATGGAAGAGACAGGAGTTATTCATGTTTCCCATGAACCAGGGAAATCGACATCGATCGACGGCAACCTTACGCCATCGATCGATACTGAACATGAAGCAGTAATCAAACATGATTCAGAAGAAGAACATGACAGAGAAGCTGGTTATCTACAACCAGATGAGTTCGGTATTATGAGAGATCCTGATGGTCACGCAAGAGCTATGGATGGCAGAATTCTAAACGTCACGAAGGAGGATGTAGCAGATATACTTGCAATGGCCAACAGAGCTAGAAACCTTTTTAGGCACCGGTCTGATTATCGACCATCGATAGACAGTAACCATAGACCATCGATCGACACCAATTGGGCATGCCAAGGATACGGTGAAGCCTACGAAGAGTATGATTCATATTATGATGAAGATGAATTTGTCTGGATAATGGACACGAGGGTAGGCAATCCAGCATCAACAATCAGCCTATCTTGGCCATCAAATGACATCAAACGTAAACCAGACCCTTCACTTGGACCAGAAGAAAAACAAGTTGGTTATTACAAGCCCAATGAGTTTGGAATTTTCAGAGATGGAGAAGGACGTGCACGAGGTCTTTATAGGAGAATTCTAACTCTGCTGAAGAAAGATGTAGCAGACGCCCTTATCATGGCAGAACGATCATGAAATTTCTTTGGACAACCGCAACAACCATTGATCGACGCACATGTACCAGCATCGATCGACAACACAGAGAAGAAGCAGGAGACATATAGCAGAGCAGAGATTGATGATATTGTGCATGCGATCTACAAAGCTCAGAAGAAGTCAATGGATGATTTCTACATGAGGCTTGATGACGTCTACTATCCTATAGATAAATGCCTCACGAATTTTACTACGCGCATGGATGAGATGAAGCAAGACATGGGTACTTTTCAGAGACAGCATGCGAGTAGACCGGATAGAGTGACATCTATTGACAGAAACATCTTGCCATCGATCGATACTGAGTTCGACAGACATAAGTCCGCAGCAGAACACCACTTAGAAGATAGGTTCGATGAAATTGATTTTTCTGAGACCCTGATGAAGGAAAATATTTCTCAGCAACTAGAGGAGATGTCAGACACTACAGCTGCCAGACTTAGAATGCTTTAGTGCAGTATTGAAAACCTACAAAGAAGAATGCATTCATTGGAGGTTACTAAGAAGATCATAAAGAACGAGAAAATCAAAGGAGATGAGGCAATCATAACCTTCATTGGTACATAGTTTCAGAAGAGCAAAGAAGATGTAGCCACTTTAATGTTGATCAACCTCTTTTCTAGTCAGAGCATTCACAACGTCAAGCTTATGACTCTAACCAAGCGCTGAGTGAGAGGCAGCCCAGTAATACTACCGGAATCTCATGTTGAGCTAGGTTGCTAGAAACAAACGAGAGTTGATTTAGTCAATCTAGTGAACTTATTGAATTAGGTCATAACGCTTGACTCAAGAAACTATCGATCGACGCAGGATCATTGCCATCGATCGACGGTCATTCCGTGTCAACAAGCGAAAGCTGAGACATTGGACTTAGTCAATAGATTAGGCGCGCATGCGAGAGCTGGTGTCATTTACATTAGATTTAGAGTTCCAGGATTAAGTACCTTTAACTTCTATCTACTATAATCCACTTCTGAAACCCTAGATCTAGCATTTCCATATTTACATTACTAGCATATTTCATATTTACATTACTAGCATATTTCCATATTGCATTTATACCTTTTAATAAGGAATATTTCTTTGACCTGCTTTCTTGCTATCAATATATACAGTTACCTAGCTTAGTCTTTAGACAAAAAAATCTATTGTGTGTCTTTGTTCTCTGTGGATTCGATCCCTAAGTACTACACCTTATCTCTCTTGATAAGAGTATTATTATTTTGTGCGTTAGGATTAAAGGTTAATTTGACAGTTGTTTGCTTAGGATATTTATACCCTATTACAACATAAAAACACACACGTCAGTTATCCATGGTTATTTTTGTTAAACTTTCTCTTAACCGGATATGTTATATTAGTAGGTGGAAGCGTTTCCCATGAAAACCAGTTAAGGAAAAGTTTGTCCAAACTTTTTATTTTGCCTACTTTGTAAATCTAATCTTGTGACTCCATTAACAGTGAAGTAACTGTTAAAAATGACGCAAGAGTAAATGGTTGTTAGCGTCATAAAGGAATTTATTAGAAGATTGAAACTTTGTAAGCATTTTATTACGAGGAACTCACGACAAAATTTTCAGCATCTCAATCAGTTTAGAGAATTTGGCGGCAGCGTCAATGTTATCCACTGTACGATTCCCTGCAACATGAGCTTCCCAAGCCCGAGTTACAGATGTTTTATCACACTCGTAGTTACCCAGTAACGTTATAGGAACAACCTTCTGCCTCTTACTTTTCCTGAAAGGGTGACAAGGGGCCTCACCGTCGGGTACTGGAGCATCAACAGCCTGGTTCAACGCTTTGTCCCAGCCATCAACCATAACAACACAACTTGTATTTCCTTTCTTGCTTTCTTTCTGACAAAGTCATAGGGAAAATAGTTGTTTTGAAAACAGGAGGCCGGGGTGGAGAATATGCAGTTGTGAACATATGATCAAAAAACATATTAATAAGAATAGAAACAGACATTGTGTACTAATAAATTGTGCACAACACACCGGGTCGTTTGGGGGATCCGGAGCCTCGCGTGAAGACTTTCGTTGACTAACAAAACATGTTTGGACTTGAATCCTTGTGGTGCGTTTGGTCAACCGAATCTTGTCGACCTGCATAACAACAGTTGGAAAACATTTACCACACCTGTATATTGCTATCCTCTCTTGGAGCATTGTAACATATAACGCCTCATGTTAATATATAATTGGGCTTGCTCACATATATAGGGAGGATGCTAACATTTTTAATAGCTTGCTGACTAATGATATTCAACATATGCTTATCTTACAAGTAGTCCATAATCTTTCTCAGGCAAGCTTCCAGATGGTCCATGTGAAACTATGCCCTCTTTAACAGTTGCAACCTGCATAGTTACATAACAGTTAGTTACCCATGTCTTACTTCTTTCACAATCCTTATATATGTGTGATTGTACGCATTACATTCTCTATAATCTGGGCAGGATCAACTTCGGTATGGGTTTCTGCTGGGGGTGACTTACGAGCTCCTTTTGGCATGAATCTTTAGCCTTTGGAAGCTCCTCTCCACTGCTAAGAACTTGCAAATCAGTAATGGAGGAAAAACATATTCTATCACATGTACCGAGCACCAATATTTATGAATTTTGTGAGAAATGTTGTGTTTCCGGATAATCTATGATCACATGAATTAGAAAGAGTGATACAACATCTTCGATTAGGAACAACCATACTAGATTCTACGATAAATGTTAAATTTAATGATGCTAACATGGATATTATCTCGATAATTTATTATCGTAGCCGGCTATAAAAGAAACAAAGCGTAGCCACAACCAAAAATAGTTCGCTAATGGTTGGCCAATTAATTGTTAGTTTTAAGGTCAATCAAAATATTTCGCATAGGAGTATTTAATCAGAAACTTACATCCGTTGTTTGATTTGGAAAGTTGGTCCCAAGAGGCATTAAATTCAGGATCAGGGCTTACCCCTCTTTTGTTTAAAATAAACTCAGCCCTCACTACAAAAAAACTAGTCATTGATAGCACATTGTTATAGCTCGTTTTACGTAACTGCTATCGTAGATGGGTTAAAATTTTTATTAGTATTCAATAGCATTGCATGAACGCTATAATAAATTTTAACTAAGCGGGAAACTAAATTTAGCTTTCCGCGACACTTAGTTAAAATTTTGGTCAAAATTTAGCTTGAAAATTTCGTTTTCCGCGACACTTAGCTAAAATCCCTAATACTAATCTTTTTCTCTCAGTTTTCCCCTTTCTCTACTGAACTCTAAAGTCGAGCTCCACCTCCGAAATATTCTCCGCCGTTTCTCCCTGTCACCAATCTCTTCGATTCGACTCTGCTTCTCCATCTCGCAGGTATAGTTCATTCACATTTTGACATCTCCGTCGAAATGAGAACAAATCGAATCGAGTTCTCTGGGTTATAGTTGTTGCTTCTTTTGATTTCTTGTTTGATTCGAGTTTGATTCATGACAACATTATCTTAGGGTTGTAGATTAACTTCGTTGTGTTATTGGTTGAACATTATCTTGTTTGGTACTTCTTTACTACATTATCGTCTCAGATCTTCGTTTTTTGTTTTGTACTGTGGTTTACTTCGTTTTGTTAGTAGTATAACGTACGGTTGTAGATTTATCTTAGGGATTCGATTTGTTTGTTCTGTGATCTACTCTTAATTTGTTTGAATCTGAGGACACCTTAACAGAGCCTTTATATTACTAAAGTTAAAATCTAGGTTCCAACACAGAATGGTGGACAAAACATGGGTGCATCTAAGCAGGTAATGTATTCATTCATATTTGTTACGTTTCATTTGCTTTCAAGAGAGTTAACTTAATTTTTTGTGTTTTGCTTTTCATTGTTAATCGAAGAGTTGATCCTGCATATGAGAGAGGGGCTTCAAAGTTTGTACGGGATGTGGCTACAGCTCGGGGAGGGATTGATATGATAGTATGTCCGTGTGTTGACTGCAGAAACTTAGATCGTCACTCCGGAAGTGTAGTTGTTGACCATCTAGTAACTAGGGGAATGGAGGAGGGTTATAAGATGCGGGCTGACTGGTACCTACATGGAGAACTCGACTCAGGGTTGCAACTGAAAGGGAAGCTGATTGGAATGATGAGATCTTCGGTTTATACAGAGCTGCTGAGGGTTTTGATGAAGGTTTATCTGAGATGGCAGAGGGAGAAGACAAGAAAGAAGACGAGTTTTTGGCCAAGCTTGCTGATGCTGAGACACCCTTGTATCCGAACTGTGTCAATCATAGTAAGCTGTCTGCAATTGTTTCGTTGTTTAGGTTGAAGACTCAGAATGGATGGTCTGACAAGAGCTTCAACGATCTTCTTGAGACTTTGCCGGAGATGTTACCAGAGGATAATGTTCTTCACACATCACTTTATGATGTGAAGAAATTCTTGAAATCATTTGACATGGGTTATGAGAAGATTCACGCCTGTATCAACGACTGCTGTCTATTCAGAAAGAGGTTCAAGAATCTTGAGAAGTGTCCAAAATGTAAGGCTTCAAGGTGGAAGACTAATTTGCATACTGGGGAGAAGAAGAAAGGCGTCCCACAGAAAGTCTTACGCTACTTTCCCATTATACCAAGACTGAAGAGAATGTTCCGGTCTGAGGAGATGGCCAAGGATTTGAGGTGGCACTTTAGCAACAAATGCAGTGATGGAAAGCTTCGTCATCCTGTTGATTCAGTGACTTGGGCTCAAATGGATGCTAAGTACCCTGCATTTGCAGCTGAAGAGAGGAACCTGAGGCTTGGACTTTCAACAGACGGCTTCAATCCATTCAACATGAAGAATTCTATGTACAGTTGCTGGCCCGTTTTGGTGGTGATCTATAACTTACCTCCTGACTTATGCATGAAGAAGGAGAACATCATGCTATCATTGTTAATTCCTGGTCCACATCAGCCTGGTAATAGCATTGATGTGTACTTAGAACCCCTCATTGAAGATCTTAACAGTCTGTGGAGCATTGGAGAGTTAACATACGATGCCATGACACGATCAACATTTAATCTTAAGGCGATGCTTCTCTGGACTATCAATGATTTCCCAGCTTATGGGAATCTTGCAGGCTGCAAGGTCAAAGGTAAAATGGGTTGTCCGTTGTGTGGGAAGAACACTGATAGCATGTGGCTAAAGCACAGCAGAAAACATGTCTACATGTGCCATAGAAAGGGTCTGCCACCAACTCACAATTTCCGGGGAAAGAAGAAATGGTTTGATGGCAAAGCTGAAAAAGGAAGAAGAGGAAGAATACTAACTGGACGTGAGATATCTCAAAACCTTAGGAATTTCAAAAATGTGTTTGGAAATTTGAAAGGATCTGCAAGTAAGAGAAAAAGGAATCCTTCCTCTGTAAATCTAGGCTCTGATAGTGAGACTTTTTCGAGTGAATCCGAGGAAGATGAAGATGAAGAAGTACAAGTAGATGAAGAAGAGTTAACTAGATGGAAGAAGAGGTCAATCTTCTTCACACTACCTTACTGGGAGGTAAGTTTGTTGTTTTATATGCTTAAATGATTTTATATTGCGACTGTCTTCTTTATTTTAACTTATATATTCTGTTTGGTTTATTGTTATGAGTAGGAGCTTCCGGTGAGGCACAACCTAGATGTAATGCACGTGGAAAGAAATGTTTGTGCGAGTTTAGTATCAACGTTGTTACACTGTGGGAAATCAAAGGATGGCCTGGCAGCTCGTAAAGATCTGGAGGACCTTGGTATTAGGCCAGAGTTGCACCCTAGAATCCAGGGTAAACGCACATATCTTCCTCCAGCACCGTGGTCTTTGTCCAAGGCAGAGAAGAAGATCTTTTGCAGGCGTTTGTTTGACTTTAAAGGGCCAGATGGATATTGTTCTAACATATCAAGAGCTGTCTCATTAGATGATTGCAAAGTCTCAGGGTTGAAATCACACAACTACCATGTGTTAATGCAACAGTTTTTGCCCATTGCACTTAAAGGATTGTTACCTAAAGGACCGAGGCTTGTCGTTTTTAGGTTATGCGTATTCTTCAATGTGTTGTGTCAGAGAGTGATTGACATGGAGAAGCTTCTGGTTATGGAAGCTGAGGTAGTTGAAACTTTGTGCTTGTTTGAGAGATTCTTCCCTCCAAGTTTATTTGATATCATGCTCCATTTGACTGTGCATCTTGGAAGAGAGGCTCGACTTGGTGGACCAGTCCACTTTAGATGGATGTACCCATTTGAAAGGTACACAATATATATATATGTGTAGTTTTAATTTAACCATTCTTCAGTTAACCTTTTAAATTGGATATTTGTTTCAGGTACATGAAAGTCCTCAAGGACTTTGTGAGGAATCCTGCAAGACCCGAAGGGTGCATCGCCGAGTCATATCTAGCTGAGGAATGTATCCGTTTTTGCAGTGAGTTTCTGAAGAAGACAACAAATGTCCAAGAGAAAGTAGAAAGAAACATGGAGTAAGAGAACAATTCTATATTAGAGGGTCGTCCAATATCAACCGAAACTACATTAACTCTGTCTGAGACGGAACTGAGAGTTGCACATCTTGCTATCATCCAAAATATGTCGATAGTGGAACCTTATGTAGAGTAAGTGTCATATTCAAGTCTATTTCACTAACTCGATTACATTATGTCATCAATATTCTGATGTATTTGTTTTGAATTTGAAGTGAGCATCTACAGTATCTACAAGATACATACAGAAAATGTCGAGAAGATGCATCAACGTTATGGAGTATGCATACAAAGAATTTTGCAAGTTGGTTAAAAGAAAAGGTAGTGATTTATTTTCCAAGTGTTTTAATTATATGTTATTGTACGTTAATTTGTAATTGTTTTGACTTTATCAGGTGCCTCTTGATTCTACAGAACATGGAGATACACTAAAGTGGATAGCTTATGGTCCACGATGTTCTGCCAAGTCATACACAGGATTCATAGTTAATGGCCAGAGGTTTCACACTATATCGGTTGATAGGAAAAGTCAGAATAGTGGTGTTTATTATGAGGCAACGGCAGTTTGTAGATCTAGTGCCAAAGATACATCACAGGTGGTTGATTTGGTGTCTTACTACGGCAGAGTAACTGATATAATTTTGGTGGATTATAATGTCTTCTACGTTCCTCTGTTCCGGTGTCACTGGGCTGTTAAGGGTAATGGAGTTAAGATTGAAGATGGTTTTACACTAGTAAACATGAATCAAAGTCAAGCCTCTTTTGCTAATGATCCGTACATACTAGCATCTCAAGCGAAGCAAGTGTTTTACTCTAGGGAAGATGAGTCATCTAGTTGGTATATTGTAATGAGAGGTCCGTCTAGAAGATACAGTAAGGAAGACATTCAAGAGGGAACTGCAGACATGGGACCAATGCCAGCTAACATTGACATGGATGTTGACATAGATGAAGCTGAGAATGCCAGAACTGATTGTGAAGGCATATTTGTGTGAATCGTATCCTTATTGTTGTCTTTGATGTGAATTACATATGTTTGATGCTTGTTAGTGTGTCATTGTCTCTTAGTTATCAGTTATTAGCTAAGTCATTGATGTTTGGTTTGAATATTATGTTCTGTATGGATCTAACTCTTTATAATAATTTTTTTTCAGGTAAACTGAGATGGGACGTCCAAAGGGAAAAAAACGCGGAAGGAAACCTACAAAGAAAGCAAAAGTAGTAGATGATCAAGATGTTGAGTTCGTGTGTAGTTTAAAAACACCAGAGATACCTGTGGAAGAGCAGCCTGAGGAAGAAGAGCATGAGCAAGAGCAGGATAAGGAGCAGCCTGAGGAAGAAGAGCATGAGCAAGAGCAGGATAAGGAGCAGCCTGAGGAAGAAGAGCATGAGCAGAAGGATAGGAGCAGCTGAGGAAGTAGAGCACGATGAGAACAAGATAATTCCGAGGAAGAAGAGCATGAGCAGGAGCAGGAACAAGAAAATTCTGACAAAGAAGAGCATGAGCAAGAGCAGGAACAAGATCATTATGAGGAAGAAGAGGGTGTGCAAGAGCAGGAAGATAAGCAGGAGCAAGAGCCTGATGGTGAGGTCGAACTAACTCAAGAGCCAGTGGGTCCAAGCTCCCGTAAGAGAAAGCGTGGACCTACAATGATGCGAGACCTAGCTAGAGATCCAAATACCAGAGTTCACGTGGATTTCACTTTCATGGGAGAAGCTTATGGTCCTGGTTCAGTTAAGCTGTCTTCATATTTAGGTCCTTTGGTGAGGGAACACGTGCCTGTGACATTAGAAAATTGGAGAAAACTATCTGAAGAAGTGAAGACAGTATTATGGAAATCAGTCCAGGTGACAGTTTCTAGACAATGAAAATAACACTATTTTCCAAGTTCAAATTTGTATGCACGTTACTAATCATGATTATGCTTTCTATGTGAGTGCATGCAAGGTTTGAAGTTGATGAGGAGTACCAAAGGGTTGCAGTTCTTAAGCAGATGGGAGCATTGTGGAGATCATCAAAGTCACGCTTAGTTACCCAAATAAATGAAGCTGAGAATAACCAACAACAGATGAATCTTAGACCTAAGAATGTTCCTCCTAATGAGTGGCGCAAATTTGTAAAGCAGAAAACTAGCCAAGAATTCAAGGTGGTGAGTGATAGCTACAAGGAGAGAAGGCGCAAACAGATTCCACATACTTGTAGTCGAAAGGGAATGGTTAGACTAGCTGAAGAGATGGTAAGCATATATGCTATCTTGTTATGCTTTCAATTTCAATGTGACACAAGGCTATTGACAAATTATATTCATACAGAAAAACAGTTCTGAAGGCCCGTCTGAAGTGTGTAGACTTAAAGTCTGGGTGAAGTCACGGACCAGAAAAGATGGAACTCCTATTAACACAAATGCCGCTGAGAAGATTGTGAGTTAAACCCATCATCTGGTACTACTTTTAAACCAACTTCTAATGTCTCTCGTTTATTATCTACAGCAAAAGGCAGCTGAGATTCAAGCTGTTAATGGTCCTACTCATTCACCAAGTAGCATTGAAGCTGCAGATACACTCGCCCAACTGTTAGGACCTGATAATCCTGGTCGTATGAGAGCAATGGGTAGAAATATAAGTAAGACGAAATTAGCTTGCTTCAATGTCAAACACAAGACTATCACTGAAATGCAAGAGAAGCAAAATCATCTCCAGCAAATGGTTAACGAGTTAAAGTCTGAACTTGCCAAAGTTAGAAGCCATGTAAGACAATTGTCTATTATTAAGTTAAGATAAGAGGTAATAACTCCGTTGTTTTAGGTTTCTGTAACAAAAAGAAGACAATGAAGTTGGTGAAAACTCGGCTGCGAGAGTAAGTCATGTATATAAGATGATTGTAAGGCTTTCTAGTGTACACTATAACATTTTGCCATGATTACTATTTTTCAGAGTGTGAACAAGAGATCACAGAAGAGGTGTCTTCTTATTGATTGGGCTGATGAAGATGGGAACGTTGGTGAGGGCCGTATCCTTTCTTCTGACCCAGATGATATAGTGAATGACAGTAGATTAGGCCCTAAGGATGTTAAAGTAATGGTTGATGTTGCTACTGAGCGTGAAGCATTTCTATGGAGGCCTACGAGTAACATGCGTACAATTCAGGAAGCTCTTGGTCATGTTATTGCATGGCCTAAGCATAAATGTGTTGAACTAGGCTTGGGGCTTCTACCAGAAGATATTGCACCACTGGTATAGGTTTTTTGATTGCATTAAGATTCTAGATAAGGTAATGATGTATTTCCTTTCATGAGTTTGTATGTTAACATGTTTGACAGGGCTCGAGAACAAATTCTCTCAACAAATGCAAGCTACTGGATTTGTCTGATGATGATGTAGTTGTTGCTGAAGGCCGTTGGCAGACACAAGAAGCAAAGGCACTGGTTAATGGAATTCCTCTCGGACCCAAAGCAGTTAAAGTATTTCTCGATGTGGTACTTGAACAAGGGACGTATTTATGGAGGCCTACGATGGAGCTGGCATACCTTGAGGACTGCTTACACTCCTTTATACCATGGCCTGTTCGCAAAGTTGTTTTTGAGAACCCACCAGGAGGGACAACACAACAATCTCCAACTTCTAACATTGCGTCTTTAGCAGGAACCGCAAGAGAAACAGGAAATAAAGGTACTAAGTCTGTAGGTCCTAGGTCTCCAAGAAGAAGTGGTAATAAAGTTGCAAAATCAGGAGCAAAAACATCAACTCCTCCTGAAAAGTCTCCAGCAACTAATCAGGTAAATATTTGGTCTGTTTCAATCATCTATAGGTTTATTAATCTCTGGGTTTGAATTAGTGTGTATTGTAAACATGTCAGCTTAATCATCGGTCTAAACCAATACAAGCGAATAACAAGTGCAAACTGATGGACATTGGTGGAAGGAAACAAGTTGTTGCTGAAGGACGTGTGCATTCAACTGACCCTGATCAAATGGTCCACTTTGTACGGTTGGGTCCGGATGCAGCTAGAGTGTGGGTTGATGCAGTGGTCTTAGATGATGCCGAAGTGTGGAGGAAGTCAGATGAGATCGAGTTTTTGAAGGATGCACATGGTTCATCAATTGCATGGCCAATTGATAAATTGATCATCTATTAAGATGATGTAAGTGTTGTGCCTTATGTTTTAAAGATGCGAAAGTAATTGCTTATCTGATGGGAGTTTTATTGATGCAGCCTGCAGCAGGGGATGAAGAACTTTGGTCCGACTTAGCTAATTTCAGGCTAGGTAATGAACAAGAAGTTGTACCTTTTCTTTTAAGCCTATGCTTATGACTATGTTATGTGTTTAGAAACTTGCTTATGACTATGTCTAGTGTTCTGAAACTGCATATGGTATCTTTCTTCTGTAATGACTTATGTAGTTGAAACTTTTAATATGAATATTGTTGTTGTCTTTGATGTATCTATAATGAAAGCAGGTTACATAAAACTACCATATAATAGCTTTCATACAAAGTATCAATAGCAAAAAAAAAACAGCTATAGTCACAGATAATAGCATTTAAAATATCATACGATTCGAACTATCATAACAACTGAAATGCTATAATTATATTCAGTATAGCACTTTTCAAAAGCGATAATCAAAATATGCAATTGCTATTGTAGATGGCCCTATCATGGCACGAAATATGTATCGTAATCAATTTGTAACGGAAATACATCGTGCCGTAGTTTCATTAATAATAGCACCTACATTTGCGCTATGAAATACTCACATTTCGTAGCATTGCAAAAAATGCTATCTTAAAGGGGGTACCTATGATGGCTGCCGCATACATAGCATTTCATGAATTCGCTATCATACATCTATCATAGCATAAAACTCGTGCTAACAATGTCTATATTTCTTGTAGTGCCTATTTAACCCAACTCTATTTTAACCCTATTTTAGTTAAAGGTTAGGGCTGGTACCAGAGTTATCCCATTTAATTTTCATTCATGTACACAAATGTTTGTATTACTAATTTTAACCAAAAAATACATTTTCTAACAACTTAAAATATGATCATATAAATGGAAAAAATCGTTAAAATTGAGTTTTCCTGCCAAAACCGCAAAATCGAGTTTTTCCGCCAAAACCGCAAAAATCGAGTTTTTCCGCCAAATCGAGTTTTTTCCGTCAAAATTGCAAAATCAAGTTTTCCCGCCAAAACCGAAAAATGACGTTTCCCGCCAAAAACCACAAAATCTTGTGTTTCCCGCCAAAACCGTAAAAATTGAGTTTTCCCGCCAAAACCGGAAAATCAGTTTTCCCGCCAAAACCACAAAATTGTGTTTTCCCGCCAAAACCACAAAATCTCGTTTTCTCACCAAAACCGCAAAATCGAATTTTTCCGCCAAAACCACAAAATCTCGTTTTCCCGCCAACACCGCAAAAATCTGTGTTTTCCCGCCAAAATCGCAAAAATCACGTTTTCCCGCCAAAACTGCAAAATCGCGTTTTCCCGCCAAACCGCAAAATCGCGTTTTCCCACCAAAAACGCAAAATCAAGTTTTCCCGCCAAAACCGCAATATCGCATTTTCTCGCAAAACGTAAAATCGCGTTTTCCCGCCAAAACTGTCTAATCACAAATCCAAGTTTACCCGCTAAAACCATAAACCATAAAAAAGTTTTGGTTTTGGTGAAAAAAACTCGATTTCGTGATTTTGGTGAGAAAACTCATTTTTTCGTTTTTTTTACGGTTTTGCCAGAAAAAAATTGTTTTTAATAAATAAATCAATTTAAAATTTAATAGATATTTAGATAGTATATAATAATTGGTCAATCAAATTAAATGGGCTAAAATATAACCCTATTCATTATAGGGCTAACCTTTTTAAACCTGTAACAAACTAAGGGTTGGGGCTAGAAATGGTTTTACAAGGATTAGCAGATTAAAGCTCATATTAACATCTCTAGGCATATCACTATCGATTATGATGGCACCACCACATCAGGTGGTAGTTGCAGTCAGTTCGCGTTGTTACAAGAAGTTGGCAGGTACATATTCAGTGACAGGTTTCCTGCTTGGGCCTGGGGATACAACGACCAGCGGAGACATCATCTTCACAATCTCCCCCTGAAACTTGTTGAACATGTCTTGTATGTTAGAAACCATAATAGTTGGAAATATAGAAAATGACTGAGGACTTACCGGACAAGGAACGACACAGGACTTTGACTTAATCATCTTCAAGAGCCGTCAATATCTTACTAATTGTAAACGGTTTGTAGTAAGGGGTCATTCTCAAACCAATAGGTTCGTCGCCCACTGCAAACCTCCTCTCGGGTATCATACGCGAAGGGGTAACCTCTGTTGGATTATATATTTTCTACGCAAAATCCACTCAAGAAAGGGTATACACGTAAGCACAGAGAATGAAATATGGAATGAAGGAAGATGGTTGATAAATCTGCGAGACAGAGTTTGGAATTTCAAACGAAGATTTTTTAAATAGGAAAGTTTTGGGTCATTAATAAAGAAGATTCACTTCGTCTGACAAGAGGATATGGTGAACGATATGGATATCTAAATAAAATCTTACGTAAGAGATTACATAATCTATAAGGTCATAGAATGGATATTGTATTGATAGGGGCAACAACATCGTTATTTTTTTCCGTATAGTGCAATACAGTGGTTTCGGGTATTCACCTAATTACGGATAAAGTAGTGTGTAGAGAGTGGAATTTCACTTGATTTTTCCTCTTTTTTCTCAAAACCCCAATTTCCCTTAACCTTGTGCTTTAATCTATTGAAGCTTTCATCTCTAATCTTTCACAAATATTCTTCGTCGTTAAACCTTCTTCGTTGCAAATTGTCCAGTTTCATAGCAGCTGATAGTGCCAAACCGTTCGTCTTTCCGAACCTCTGCATACCAAACCTAATCTCTTTGTCTCCTCCATCCCATATCTAATACACCGATTCCGAGACCCATCTGGTTTGTTTCACTGACAATCTTCAACATGAAATGTTGATTTTTACTCTCAAATATATCTTTACTCAATTTTTTTCAATTCTCTTTCTATATTTCAACTCTTGTTTCCTTGTACTGTTATTTTCAGGAGAACGAAAGGACCATTGACTACCCGGCATGTTGTTTGCTACTGATGCTGACCAACAATTTTCAAGTTCGGAGATCACCAAGATTTACGCGGTTAGCAATAATGTAAGTTCGATTATGGTCACGCCGAAAGTCTTTGGTCGAGGAAGTGAACAATTAGTATTGCTCATGTTATGGTTAGTCGCCAAATTTTTTCTTGTTAGTCTTCTTCCTATCATTGATGAATGTATAAAGGAAAGCTTAGATTATGAGGGTTTGACATTCAAGTAAGTTAAAGCTTCAAAGACTAGATTTTAATGGATATTATTAGTATTACCTGTGAATAAATAAAAGTTTGATATCTTTAAATAAATGTCAATTTCTTGTGAATTTGTGTGTGTTATTGGTTGGTTTTAATGAACTATCTTCTGTGGAATATCCTTTAATGACCAGATTATAACCAACATAGTAATAGAGTTTGATACATCTCATAGTTATTTGCAACAGAGTGTTATGTTCTCTTGCAAATAGTCGTGAGCCACATGTTGCATCACTCTTTGTTCTGAGAAATGACAAGCTTATGAAATTGATGGTAATTTGATTATGAATTCTATAAGTGATTTACTAATAAATTTTCTAATTTGTGTTTTCTAATGTTTTAAAGAATTTTTATGTTATATCAACACTAATAAACATGATGAATAAATCATTGTTTAGTTATAAAACTCCTTTGTCTACAATTTTGCTATCCACAACGCATATATATGTCCATACTTAAAATCGTCCAGAACATATTTTTCCACATTTTTCCGATCACGACTCTACCATCAACATTTTGTATTTCTGTAACGTCTTCGTCTGCATTGTTTTGGCCACTCACCTCTATTTATTCATCATTTGTCCATAAATTCTATTGGATTAATTATTAAAGTATAACAAGATGGATACTAAAATATAGAAACAAAAGAGAATTATGGTTCTTTATAGTAACCGTATATGTTTATGTATATTAAAATTTGGAATAGAAAAAATTAAAGAAAGAGGGTGAATGAACAATAATAAAACAAAATATTTTTTAATGCAACATCTACTATCTAATGTTAATTAAAAATTTCTCTTTATTTACAATTTTTTCATCCATAATACATTTTTCCATACTAATTAGTCCAACAACATATTTGTCCACAATTTTTCCATCCACAATTTAACATCCACAGTGTGTAATTTCTAACTTATTTGTCTACATTGTTTTGACTCCTCAGCCTCTATTTATTCATTACTTTTCAACAAAATTATATTTATTAATTATTAAAGTATATCAAGGTGGATATTAAAATATAGAAACAAAAAATTATAATTGTGTATAGCAACCATATTTTTTATGTACTTTTACAATCTGAAATACAAACAATTAAATACTTAAAGAAAGAAGCGTGAAAAATTAATAATAAAACAAAAGAACTTTTAATAAAACATCTAATATCGATGTTGGATTTAGTTTTTAATGTGGATCTAAAGACGTTTTTTCATTTTTTAGATAAAGTTTATTAAACTATAAACTAACATGTTCTATCTAACATTTTTTATCTAAATAAATCAGGAATAAATGTTGCATTTAATGCAAAACAACAACCAACTTCTCAAACAAGTTATTGCTTCCTTAAAACCATCCAGGGCATTTCTGTCTCAAACACACTTCTATACAACCTAAAAATGCTCTAAAACTAGAATCTGTCTTCAGGTGTAAAAAGAAACACACGATGTGTCTTTTACATAATATTCTCTAAATATTATTATTTGTATTTTTAGTTTATTTTAATATAATTAATTAAAATATTATTAATTAAAATATAAACATATTTGTTTTTGTACCTTTTAATGAATGTTTCTTTTTCATTAATAGAATAACCAATACTCTATGAAGACTATGTTGAAACCACCATAGCCCTCTCTCTCTGTTGACACCAAATATAATAATGTGGTGTAAAACATACCAGCAATGTTTTGTGTTCTTGCACATCCGTCAAAGACATAATATCTTACCGCTTTCCTGTGTGATTAGTGTACAACAAGCCTGGTACATGAAGGTTTTCAATCCATTGAGAAATTCCTCTATCACTTTCCCGTCATAATCTCTATGTGTATACATCTAACTCCTTAACTTGTAAATATTGCCATCACCGGACATTTTTTCATGTTTTTGAGTGTCTTTTATTGTGTGTTTCATTCTTAAATGAAATTACATATATTTTAAGATTTTTTTGAGATTGGTAGGTAAAAATTTAATAACTGATTTACAAAGAAATATTTTACAAGTTTTTACATCTCTATAACAACTATTTTACGCTGAAATTTGTAAGGTAATTCCCAGTAAAAATAAATTTCTACCTAAAGTTTTGGTATACTCTTAAAATTGTTGTTAAATAAAATATAATATTAGTCATCTTCAAATAATAGTTATTTTTACAACTCCTTTACGATGAATCTTCTCATACCTCGTATAATACTCGTAAATGTATATGTACTTTACGATGACTTTAAGAAGATTTTACGACAAATGACTATTTCATCGTAAACTCATCCTTACCTCGTCGAAAAGTTACAACGACATATTTTCCTCCTAATGTTTCCTCGTTACGTATATGTTTTCTTGTACTCATTAGAGGAAATAGATGAATTAAGCTAAACCAGAAGTATGACTTACGAGAGAAGATGGGAACTGGGCTAATGTTTTTTCTTAGTTTTATTCTCTTTAGATAGTATTATGTTCTGTTGAATTTAAAATGTAAATCAGTCGTCAAATAATTTATTATAATTTTAATTTTAAATTATCGATGAAATCTATATTTTTAATAAATGAAGTTTTGATAGAATGTCCAAAAATGATCCAATAAATATACATTTGTTAGAACTTTTATGAAAGCCACATATAATAAGAAGGATTTTATGAAAGAATATAGCACATATGCGATCAAAATTACAAAATATATATATATATAATATATATATCATTAAAGAGATAAATAAACACATATATTCCTAGGGGTTAACTAATATGGACTAAAGTTTTATATTTGAGGGGGTATAGTTAGGCTTTAAAAATAAATGAATTAATATTTAAAATAAAAATAAAAAACTAGTTTCAAATTTCTTTTTTGGATTTCAAAATAAAATTTGAAAAACAATATTTGAAAAAAAATATTTAAACAAAAAATTGAAAAAATAAAATAAAAATTTAATTGAAAAATTATTATTCGAAATTGATAATTTTTAAACTTTTTATTTAGGGTAATTTTTTCAAATAGACATTTTTAAGTTTTTATCACAAAAGAGTTCCAAGAAAGAAAATGACCAAATGTTTCATTAAAATGCGAAAATACTCTTATATCCTAGATATATAAATATAAAAACATAAAAATAATAAGATAATAAAAATAAAAAGTAGCAATTTTTTTGTATTTCAAATTATATGTTTTCAATTCAAACTTTTCTATTAAAGAACTCGATTTTTTTTTATTTTTTTGAAACTTGAAATGATTTTTGAAACTATTTTAAAGTTTTTATTTTAAAAATTTATATTTATTTTTTTTATTTTTTTTATTTTAAAGCTCACTCCCAAAATCTCATCTATAACTCTAAACCCTACACTTACCTCTTTAATAATACATTTTGGTTATTTTGATCCTTTGAGTAGGCCTAGGCGTTCAGGTACTCGTTTGGTTTGAGTCGGATATTTCAGATTTTTGGAAATTTGGGTATTTGGGTCTAGTACCCATTCGATTATATTTACATATCGGGTCGGGTTTGGATATCTTTAGTTTAAGTTTGGCTATTCGGGTTAGGTTCGCTATATTTAGATTTGAAAGCAAAAAAATATTCTTCATTTCTCAAGTTTCTTGTACTTCAAATTTTACTAATAATTTAATTGATTTTTTTTTTAATTTTAATAGGTTGTACAATTTCAAAGTTTAAATATAAACTTTGAAAATAAGAAAACATTAATATGGTTGTTGTTTTGAGATTCTGGATACAATTTTTGTTAATTCATCAAACAAAAAAGCTTGACTTGCATTTGAAGTGAGTAGCAAAACACTTTTTCTCCAATTATATGTATATTATCTCATCTTGAGCTATATGCAATATCAAAATAAATATTTTGAATAAAATGAGATAAGTAAGCAAGAAATACATGGTTAAATATACATATGTTCGGTTATCTTTAGATATTCATTCGGGTTCGGATATTACCCGTTCGGGTTCGGATTATCTATTCTCTCCTCACTCAATACCTGGTCGAGTATTTTCCTACTTCGGAACGGATTTCGGTTCGGGTTTTTCGGGTCGGATTTGAATACGAGTTTGTATATCAGGGAAAATGCCTAGTCTTACCATGGAGGCTATATTTGTGATAAAAACGTTTTTAGAACTATTATAAGGTATTTCTATTTTATTTATTTAATAATTACTTATAGTTATATATCTATAAAAATAATGTTAAAAGAATCTTTTATCTCTTATTGAAATATATTTTGGTCATTTCCTAATGTTCTCAAACCCCAAAACCCCTAATATAATAAGCCACCAAAAAGTCATAGTATCTTACAGTCTCGGTATTTACATAAATCCATAATGAATTGGAGTGAACAAATAAAAAGAGGAAAAAAACCGTTTCTTCTCTCCTACAAGTGACATAAAGGCGATAACAAACAAAATTTTCTCTGCAATAATCTATGGCCGGCGTCGGTTCATACTCTGGTATATATATATTTTTACGTTTCTAAGACTTTTATCATTCAAATAAAATCATTGGTCATCTACTTATTTTCGAATCAAGTGAAAAGCAAAGTGTTTTCTCATCACACTTTCTTTCTTCTTCTTGGCTGTGGCATGATGTAATCGTGTTGACTACGTGCCGCAATGGACCGACGGGTCACAGATTTGGCTATGGCCCGCAGGTTTGACTTTGACCGTTAGTTTGATTTCGGCTGTAGATTGGCTTCGGCTGCGGGTTTGGCTTCGGCTGCGGATTTGGATACGGCCACGGGTTTAGATACGGCCACATGTTGATTGACCTTCGGTTTCGAAATGTTAGTAAATGTAAAGTAAAAGAATGATAGAACGGAATGTTAAGTTGTTAGCTGAATGCATAACATGAATAAGTTATTGGAAAAATGGCTAAGTAAGAAGTGATGGACATAGATTGCTAGGTGATAAAATGAAATTGTTAGGTTGTTATATTGGAACATGGAATTTGATTGATTTCTTGAGTTGCATGTGGACGGTTTTGAGCGTCCTCACTTAGTAATTTTGTATACTCATGCCTCATTTTGCAGATGTAGGTAAGGTTGATTGTGAAGAATTGTTGCAGTTTTCAAGCAAGCATTACATTTCCATAAGACTCATTTTCACTTTTTTGCCAAAAAATTAAATAGTGGTTTTTCGTAATTAACTGCTTCGTGTTCCTCAAAAAGTCACTAGGTTATGCAATTTTAACAACGCAGCAGCCATAAACCATTTCACTTTATCTTCATTTATTTTGGTTTATACAACGATTTACATTCAAACTTGTAGCACTATCATATTCTAAACGATTTTAACCTTCAAAATAACAAAAACCTAAAGTTTTGTATTTCTCCGCCTAAGAGCATCTCCAACCCATTGCCTATTTTCACCTTTATAATAACATTTAGAGGTTAAATTGCCTTAACCCACCTTTATTTCTTCATTTATAATAAAGATCTCTATTTTTCCTCTATTTATTGAAGAAAAAATAGTATTCCTCTACTTTTTATTCTATATTTAAATATTGCTATTTTAGAGAAATATATTAGAGCATATCTCACCTCTATTGTAGAGTTCTCTATTTTAAAAGTGAAAATAGCAAAATATATTAAGATTGTCTAATTTACCGATTAACACTAAACCAACACGTTCATCAACTGACGAGCGTTTAACTCCATCTTTCTCCCATTGCTTAATCTGGCTCGCCATCCGGGATTCCTAATTTTCGTCGTAAGTTGGCATCTCATCACGACAATCTCTTTTAGATTTATTCAAAAATCTAAAAAGATTAGATAAAAAAATTGTGTCAAATTAAAAGACTTTGAAGTGTTTGGTATTTTTCTAGAATTTAGAATTTAAATACTTTTAAAAATGAAACAGAACATGAGGCAACTAAACGAAAGAATACAACATGATTTGGTTAGTTTTAGTTGGAAGATAAGACCGTAAAATAATAACAAATAACTCTCTTAAACCATTTTCACTGTATTTTTCTATTTTTGCCTTTAAAATAATGGAACTTTGTAATAAAGGTCGAGTTTACTGTTAATCTACATGGACTTCAAACTTAAAACGAATTAGAGATAAATGGAGTGGTTCATATATCGTATATATTGTTAAGAATCTTTTCCAACTATCGATGTGAGAACTTTGTCCCTAATACGCCCTCTCGAGGTGATGGCTCTTTGAGAAAAAAATCTCATAATGTTTGGGCAATAATCGATGGGCGTCGACTTTAGCTGAATCGATAATGGATCGGATTTGATTGTTTGGATCAGGCTCTAATACCATGTTAAACTCGATGAGCTTCTAACCTAAAATCAATTGGTGATAAGTGGAGTGATTCATTTATCTTATATATTGTTAAGAATATCTTCCAACTACCTATGTGGGACATTTATCCTTAATATTTACTCTAATGTATTTCTCTAAAACAACAATCTCTGATTATAGAGCTAAAATTTTTTTTGCTAATTTTACTTTATTTATAGAAAAAAAATAGTAATTTTTATTTTAAAAGAAGAAATAGGGTTAGATTGAAACAAGTATAAAAATAGGTTGAGGATACTCTTACCGTGGGAACTGTCCCATGATGAAATAGTAACTCATAAAATGTCGTAAGATCACTAAAAATCCATAATGAATTGCTTTTGTTACGGTGGCAATCGCGTAATGAAATGATTGATATGTAATTATTTACTTTATTTATGCAAATATCTGTTCGTTGATTCAACAGTTTCCAAACCCCTCGGAAATAGGAAAAATCCTTTTCCCAAAACCAGAATCTTCCATAGAGGATACATTTCTATCTCTTGCGCTGTCACTCAGGTCAGCCACAATCTTTTTTCGATCATCAATCATTTGGGTTTTCACTAAGGCAATTTCTTTTGATCTCTCATTCTGTTTGTTTGATTAATTCTCGAATCGTTTTAAAGTTTGAGTTCTTCAAGTTAAAGATGGATCCTTTTTTTTTCCTGGGGGTCTCCTCGAGGACTCTCTGTTCCTGTCTTTTCTTGGTTAAGATAAAAGATAAAACCCAACTTTTCGATGTTTCTTTTTAATTCATTATTTATTTCCTTGTCACTTGTGCTTTGTGTGAGGTGCAGCTAACTTTCCCTGAGGATTGACTGGTTGGTTCGAGCTCTTATTCGCCCTTTAAAGCGTTTGGCAGGAGCCACTTATCGAGATGAATGTCTCTAATAGTGCGAATCTCTGTATAATTGCTTAAGAACTCATCTTTGTAGGTATTGAGAAGTGAGAACTGTTTAATTGATGGCGAGTAATGTAGCTACTCATCCAATGCAAGAATTAAACGATGAGATCAGTTCTTGGAAAGATGATGATGAGGACAATGGTGTATATAGCGAGAAAGCCAGTTTATTGGAAACATCTGGTTCTGTAGAGAAGAATGCACCTAAGATCCTGGTGATTCTTCTTACTGGCCTAGGGGTTAGTCCTCTGATCAAACCTTATGGACTTTGGAGCTTTAACTATCTTTTTGCTCATTCTTGCTTGCTTTTGTCTGATTCTGACAATGGATCACGATCGTATGTTCTTCAAGGACTGGACCACTGCACGACTGACCTGTTGGTCTCTATGGAGATATGCTAATTGATGAGAATGAGGTTAAGTACTCTCGGTCTTTGACTGAGAAAGGCTCTCATGTGAGTCATAATTCGAAATTAGATAGATTATCGGAGCGTGAAAAGGTAGGAAACTAAATCCCTAATGCCTAAAGATCATGAACATAAGAACATTCTATTCATATGCTTTTTGTAACTGCTTATTACAACCTCCGCCAAAATTCCTCTTTTTTTGTGTTGCAAATATTTTTCTGTTTTTTTTTGTTTACGTTTACATCATGATTATATTCTTGTTGTTCCAGCAAAAACTCATTGTTGAGCTAGTCAGAATACAAAATGACGGGACAATGGAAGTTGATATAAATAGAGGAACTCCAGTATCGGAGTAATTGGAGTTTCAGCCAATCAAAGGGCCGTCCACAATCACATATGAAAAGTCCTTGGCGGAATCCTTCAGATCCATCCCTAGGTTGAAAATTGTTATACTTGTGGTTGGAACTCGAGGCGATGTGCAGCCTTTTCTAGCCATTGCAAAGCGCCTCCAGGTGATCTCAGAATAGTTTGCTCATTCCTTGTGTCAGACCGTGGACTTAAGATTTATGGAAAGAAAAATTGTGAAAACATATATGTAATTTATGTGATGCATGTATCATATCTTCGAATATGTTAAATGTAGTTCGACTTCTTCATTTATCCTATAGTATATGTTCTCGACTCATTTCCCACAAGACTTCTTATCACTGTAGTGAAGGATTTTGAAAAGATTGGTCATTGGCATTGAGAAAAGTTAAGTTAGATGTTGTTTTTCTTCGTTGCAGGAATTTGGTCATCGTGTTAGGTTGGCAACTCATGCAAATTTATCCTCTTTTGTACTGTCTGCTGGAGTAGAGTTCTATCCATTAGGTGGTGATCCCCGAGAATTAGCTGGATGTAAGAAGTCCTGAATGAAAAGATCCATTTATATTTTAGTTTCTTAATGAGAGCCAAATGGTTAAGCTTTCAGAAATCACTGTTTCGGCTATATTTGAATATAGATATGGCGAGAAATAAAGGTCATATTCCTTCTGGGCCTGGAGAAATAGCAAAACAGAGAAAACAGCTGAAGGCAATCATAGAGTCTCTTCTTCCAGCATGCACAGAGCCAGATATGCAAACTTTTGCCTCTTTCAGAGCTCAAGCAATAATTGCAAACCCTCCTGCATATGGTGAACTTCTTGATTCATCAACACCTCATTGTTTCTAAGCTATTCGTAAGTATATTACTAGGTTGTTTTCATTCCTCCTATGAAGCTAATGATGTGGTTTTTGGCTCTAATTGCAGGACATGTGCATGTTGCTGAAGCTCTTGGAGTACCAATACATATTTTTTTCACAATGCCTTGGACGTGAGTTGACTTCTGTAGCTTTCATCTTCAAGTCAGTGTTATATGCTGTCCTGGTTTCTTACAACCTCTTCCTGTAGGCAGGCCAACCCATGAATTTCCCCACCCCTTGGCCCGTGTTCCTCAGAGTGCTGCTTATTGGGTATTTTAATCGAGACTTAACTGGTTCTTTTTTAATGATCTCGATATGTTTTTAATATGAAGCTTATGCTTTCGTAACCTTTTCTTTTTTCAGCTGTCATATATAGTTGTTGATCTGATGGTATGGTGGAGCATAAGGACTTACATAAATGATTTTAGAAAGAGGAAGCTAAACCTTTCACCTATCGCTTACTTCAGTACATACCATGGCTCAATTTCTCACTTGCCTACTGCTTACATGTGGAGTCCCCATGTTGTGCCAAAACCAAGTGGTAAGAGCATAGCTCCATCCGCAATCCATGTATTGCACTGAAGTTTATCATATGTGTCCTTGCTCCATTATGTATTTTAACATCATTCCGGTGTCCGTCATGTTCTTCTTCTTGCTTTGGCAAGACCATAATACTTTATCTAGTTTTTGATGCGTACTCTTTCGAATCTGAGCTCATTATCTTTTCCTTGAAAAATATCTGAAAGATTTTTCTTTTGTTCGACTAACTTTCAGACTGGGGTCCTTTAGTAGATGTTGTTGGGTATTGTTTCATGAACCTTGGATCGAATTACCAACCACAGAAAGAGTTTATCCACTGGATAGAAAGAGGATCACCGCCCATATATATTGGTTTTGGAAGCATGGTGAGCCCCTTTTTGGTGGTATTATTCAGTATTGTGCATATTGTTGACAATGGGTTTTGCAAATAAACTATTAAAAACCATATTGAAATCTTTGATTTGTATCAGTTTAATGTCAGGAAGAAATACTTGTATCTAATCGATATGTTTTTTTCAACCATTTATGTTCCCGAGCCCTCTTGCTTGTGTAACTGGTGATGCACTAGTTTCAGCTCACAGTATTATGGCTTTGTGGTTACTTCTCCTTAACAGCCTCTTGATGATCCCAAAAAGACGATGGACATAATACTGGAAACACTGAGAGATACAGAACAAAGAGGGATAGTTGATCGAGGTTGGGGTGACCTTGGAAACCGTAAGCAGCTCCTGTAACATCTCTTTTGACGCTGTTTGTTGTTTTCTTTTGGCTTTTCTTGATTCATTTAATCTTCTATCTTGCAGTTTCTGAAGTTCCTGAAAATGTATTCCTCTTAGAAGAATGTCCTCACGATTGGTTGTTTGCTCAATGTTCAGCTGTGGTAATTCCTCTTTCGATTCCCTATGTATTATCTACATTCATGTCTCCGAAGATATTACGTTATAAATGAGGCTGTTTCTCGTGTTGTGGATATGAAGATTCATCACGGCGGTGCTGGAACCACCGCGACTGGACTAAAAGCTGGGGTAAAACGTTTTCACTCTCATACTCATCACCAAAGTCTCCTGTGGTGGAGTCTATAGCAGTTTTATTACTACATGAAATTAACGCTGCCAATATGCTTTTGAATATTTCGGTTATGCCTGCAGTGTCCAACAACGATTGTGCCGTTCTTTGGGATCAGTTCTTCTGGGGTGACAGGATCTATGAAAAGGGACTTGGGCGTGCGCCAATACTGATAGGTCTGCTCAATGTTGAGAACCTCTGTAACTCCATAAGATTTATGCTTCAACCAGAGGTAAACAAACTTGATTTCCCAATTTTTCAGTTTAATTCCATACCCATGTAGGATACTAAGAGTAAAGAACGCTCTCTTTATTGCAAAACTAAACGAACCAAAAAGAACCCATACGTTAAGCTTTGAGCAAATAAGGAAAGTTTAAAAGTTCTTTTTTTTGGTCTCACAACCGTATCCTATACATATTAATACTAGAAAGAAATGTATCAAAGAATACATCCTTGTATTTCAGGTGAAATCACGAGTGATGGAGCTAGCAAAAGTACTGGAGAACGAGGACGGTGTAGCTGCAGCAGTTGATGCATTTCATAGGCATTTTCCACCGGAGCTACCACTGCCCGAGTCCTCGCCTGAGAAAAACGATGAAGATGATCAACCAGACCTGTTACAGCGGTTCTTCATCCAGATTGGCAAAAAATGTTGCCTTCCATGTGGGAGCGTGTGATATCAAATGTTTTTTAGATGTGTTTTAGTTGCATTGCAACTTTAATTCATTTTATTCAATGGTCAAGAATTTGATTCGATGAAAGCTTACTGGCCTGAATTAAAAGACGTGGCATAGCTAGTTGATTGACTTGTTCAACTTTAAGTATTGTATTGTTACATAAAATAGATATACCCTAGGGTGTATTGTCTCTACGTTTATTTGATTTTTATAGAGTCCAGTTGACTACTGTGACTTTTTTGACTTCTTTACGACAACTTTGTTGGTAAACAAAATCCATTACGGTACAGGAAAAGTAAAGTCCAAGGAATAATCGAACCTGCTGTGATCCCGGCCAGCTCAACCTTCAAGCCATTCACAAAGGGGCATCTACAAAGAGCTATCGACAAAAGGCCGTTCATTCCAGCCGCTACAAACTATGAACACTTCACTTGTCTAAAGCGATAAGGGCGATTCGAGTATACAAACTTGGCTTGGGTTGGTTTCTAAAGTTTGTGAGCTCAAATGGACCAACTATGAAAACTTCACTTGTCCAAGAAATCAGGAAGAAGATCATAGACGAGCTAGATCATATACGAGCTAGATCAAGCTTGGAACGAGCTAACTTGAAAGATGGATGATATTTCATGATTTTTGACCAGTTCATCCACAAAGGCCCATCTGTTGGATCACTTATTTTTTTTTTTTTGGTTTCTACTAACCAAGCCCATCTATTTTCAGTTCTAAGTCATGTTATTGGGCCACACCACTAAGGAAAATCAGACAAAGCTTGTTGGACGACAACCTATTTTTAGCTGATTTGGACCGATTTGGAGTTTCTGAGGTTTACAACTTTGGTGAAGAAATAAACAAGCTTTTCTTGGATATATTTTCGACCAACCAAGTCCAAGGAGTGCCAGTCGAGGCCCAAGACGTGTGAAGGCCAAGAGTCAATCCAGGTTTTCAGTCCAAAGTTAAGTCTTTCTTTTATGTTTTCTACATCTTGTTTTCAATTTTGTTTCTTTAGTCTTTCAAACTTCTAGTTCTGAGTTTCCAAGCCTGTAAAACAGGCCTAAGTAGACATGAACAAATCAGATTCATATGAAATTAAAATCTTGTGTTTAGAGAGTAATTCTCGTTTGTTCCTTGTGAACATTTCGATCTTTGGTGGATTCCGAGATCAAACCGGGTTATCAAGATAATTTCATCCTATCTTGTGGTAATTCAACCAGCTGAAGATCAGAGAGGCGTCTTAAGTTAGACTCTGGTGTTTGGTTTAATATACTCAAGGTTCAAGCCACACGAGATCTCCAATCCAAAGCTCCATCACCAATCTCTTTGAAGATCGTCTTAAGTGAACTATTGTGTGTTGGGTTTAACATAGCCAAGGTGCTTGCACCACGACCTTCTAAGAGACAACGATTAGCCATACCTTCCTCAAGTGATTTCAGAGACTGCAGCCTTGCCTAAGGTCGCATCAAGTGGTATAAGAACTGCTTGAGATTTCAGTATCTATTTTCTATCCATCTTCTCATATTTTCCCAAACACTTCTTTATTTCTATATGTTGTAAGGAGACTGAGTCAGCTTTGGTTACCTTCAAAAAAAGGAGAAACAGAGAAAAAAATAAAAAGAAGAATCAAAAAAAGGGGAAAGAAATAGAAAAAAAAATTGCAATCATTCTTTCTAAAACCTATGTTTCTTTGAAGAGTCTCACTGAATTTGATTGATTTGTTCTACTGGAACTCTTGAGAATCACAAAATCGTTGAGAGAGAAAAAGAAAAATCAGAGAGAAACACTTGTGAGGATTTGATTTCTAAAGTTTGTTGCTTGTGCAGGAAACCCAATGATCGACTTGGATCTACAATTTTTCTTGTCGAATATTTTTTTGTTAATTTTACAGTAAAGCCATGTCTCAAGATGGAGACAAAAGTGATGATTAAACTCCTGAACCAGCCTTGTCATTGAACTTAAGGCCTTGACGGATCATTTGACAAGAATGATGAAAGATCTAATGGAGGAGATCCACATACTCCTAGACATAGTTCATGAGGATCAACAGAAGCAAAACGATGTTAGAAAGGAATGATCATCAAAGAAGGCCAAGTATGATGAAGAAGATTACTGTAGCCACAAATCCAGTTCATCAAAGACCAGCCACAGACGACCTAGAAGAGCAAGAGCGACCAGAGGTTGATTTGATGATAACCTTGGTGGTTTGAAGCTAAAATACCAAACTTCCTTGGAAAGAATGACCTTGATACTTACCTTGAGTGGGAAAAGAAACTCGAATTGGTGTTTGATTGCCAAACACTTCTTTGAAACCAAAAAGGTAAGGCTTGCTGCCACTGAATTTTTAGATTATACATCAGAATTAACTCTTTGAAGCATAATGGAAAGACCATTACACTTGTGCCAATGACCCCACATCAAGTCTATTGTTGGGGTAAAAAATGGCCACGGCGAAATCGATGCCTGAAATTTACCGCAGAAAAACATTACCCCTCTTTAGATAAAAAGAAAACAAGAGATCCTCACATCCAAACTCCTCATCGCCTAACCCATCTCGTCCCGGTTAACGAATCAAGACGGACAATCAAGGAAACAACTGAATCGCTTCCAAGTCTAGTCGCCCGTGGGCGATTAGTTACGCAATTTTTCTTGGATCTACAACCTATCTCACTTTCTATTCATGTGATTCCAGATTAGCCTATTCAAACATATGGCAATATCTTCATGATTCAAATCAAACCAAGAGGAACCAAGATGTAAGAAGCTTGATTTGGAATCAATAATCAGTGGATAATAACCATCAAGTTGAATAAACTTCATAGGAGTTATGCGGAAGAAGTTTTCCCACTTTATATTCAAGTGATTCCAGATTAGCCTCTTCAGACATATGGCAATATCCTCATGATTCTAATCAAACCATGAGGAACCAATATCAAAAAAGCTTTATTTGGAACCATTAATCACTAGAAAATAACCATGAAGTTGAATAAATCTCATAGGTGTCATTAGGAAGAAGCTATCCCACTTTCTATTCAGGTGATTCTAGATTAGCCTGTTCAGATATATGGCAATATCCCATTAAGTTGAATAAATCTAATAGGAGTTATGAAGTAGACGCTATCCCTCTTTCTATTCTAGTGATTCAAGATTAGCCTTTTCGGACATATGGTAATATCTTCATGATTCTAATTAAACCAGGAGAAACCAAGATGTAA
This sequence comes from Moricandia arvensis, assembly GCA_905132765.1. Lineage (NCBI taxonomy): Eukaryota > Viridiplantae > Streptophyta > Magnoliopsida > Brassicales > Brassicaceae > Moricandia > Moricandia arvensis. The sequence goes on along the minus strand of CAJHQP010005682.1, from coordinate 8,247 downwards.
GAATCATGATTTGTATCCATTAATCAGTGGATAATGACCAGGAAGTTGAATAAATCTCATAGGAGTTATGAGGAAGAAGCCATCCCACTTTCTATTCCAATGATTCAAGATTAGCCTGGTCAAAGATATGGCAATATCTTCATGATTCTAATCAAACCAGGAGGAACCAAGATATAAGAAGTTTGATTTGGAACCATTAATTAGTGGAAAGTGACCAGGAAGTTGAATAAATATGATAGGAGTTAAGGGGAAGAATCTATCCCACTTACTATTACAATGATTCAAGAATAGCCTTTTTGAACATATGGCAATAGCTTCATGATTCTAATCAAACCAGGAGGAACCACGATGTAAGAAAAATAATTGGAATCATTAATCAGTGGAAAGTGACCACGAAGTTGAATAAATCTCATAGGAGTTGTGAGGAAGAAGCTATCCCACTTTTTATTCTAGTGATTCAAGATTAGCTTGTTCGGACATATGGCAATATCTTCATGATTATAATCAAACCATGAGGAACCAAGATGCAAGAAGCATGATTGGAACCATTAATCAGTCGAAAATAACCATGAAATTGAATAAATGTCATAGGAGTTATGAGGAAGAAGTTATCCCACTTTCTATTCCAATGATTCAAGATTAGCCTGATCGGACATATGGCAATATCTTCATGATTCTAATCAAACCAGGAGAACCCATAATGTAAGAAGCATGATTAGGAACCATTAATCAGTGGGAAGTGACCATGAAGTTGAATAAATCTCATAGGAGTTATGAGGATGAAGCTATCCCACTTTCTATTCCGGTGATTCAAGATTAGCCTTTTCGAATATATGGCAATATTTCATGATTCTAATCAAACCAGGAGGAACCAAGATTTAAAAAGTGTGATTTGGAACCATTAATCAGTTTAAAGTGACCAGGAATTTAAAATAAATCTCATAGGAGTTAAGGGGAAGAAGCTATCCCACTTACTATTATAGTGATTCAAGATTAGCCTTTTTGAACATATGGCAATATATTCATGATTCTAATCAAACCAGGAGGAACCAAGATGTAAAAAAAATAATTTGGAATCATTAATCAGTGGAAAGTGCCAATGAAGTTTAATAAATATCATAGGAGTTATGAGGAAGAAACTATCCCACTTTCTATTCCAGTAATTCAAGATTAGTCTGTTTGGACATATGGTAATATCTTCATGACTCTAATCAAACCATGAGGAACCAAGATGTAAGAATCATGATTTGGAACCATTATTCAGTGGATAGTGACCAGGAAGTTTAATAAATCTTATAGGAGTTATGACGAAGAAGCTATCCCACTTTCTATTCTAGTGATTCAAGATTAGCTTGTTCGGGCATATGTCAATATCTTCATGATTCTAATCAAACCATGATGAACCAAGATGTAAGAAGCCTGATTTGTAACCATTAATCATTGGAATGTAAACAGGAAGTTGAATAAATCTCGTAGGAGTTAAGGGGAAGAAGCTATCCCACTTACTATTATAGTGATTCAAGATTAGCCTTTTTGAACATATGGCAATATATTCATGATTCTAATCAAACCAGGAGGAACCAAGATGTAAGAAAAAAAATTGAAATCATTAATCAGTGGAAAGTGACCATGAAGTTGAATAAATCCCATAGGAGTTATGAGGAAGAAGCTATCCCACTTTCTATTCTAGTGATTCAAGATTAGCTTGTTCGGACATATGGCAATATCTTCATGATTTTAATCAAACCAGAAGGACCATAATCTAAGAAGTATGATTTGGAACCATTAATAAGTGTAAAGTGACCATTAAGTTGAATAAATGTCATAGGAGTTATGAGGATGAAGCTATTCCACTTTCTATTCCAGTGATTCAAGATTAGCCTCTTCGGACATATGACAATATATTCATGATTCTAATCAAACCAGGAGGAACCAAGATGTAAGAAGCATGATTTGGAACCATTAATCAGTGGACAATAACCATGAAGTTCAATAAATCTAATAGGAGTTATGAGGTAGACGCTATCCCTCTTTCTATTCTAGTGATTCAAGACTAGCCTTTTCGGACATATGGTAATATCTTCATGATTCTAATTAAACCAGGATAAACCAAGATGTAAGAATCATGATTTGTATCCATTAATCAGTGGATAGTGACCAGGAAGTTGAATAAATCTCATAGGAGTTATGAGGAAGAAGCTATCCCACTTTCTATTCAAATGATTCAAGATTAGCCTTGTCGAAGATATGGCAATATCTTCATGATTCTAATCAAACCAGAAGGAAACAAGATATAAGAAGTTTGATTTGGAACCATTAATCAATGGAAAGTGACCAGGAAGTTGAATAAATATTATAGGAGTTAAGGGAAGAATCTATCCCACTTACTATTACAATGATTCAAGATTAGCCTTTTTGAACATATGGCAATAGCTTCATGATTCTAATCAAACCAGGAGGAACCACGATGTAAGAAAAATAATTGGAATCATTAATAAGTGGAAAGTTACCGTGAAGTTTAATAAATCTCATAGGAGTTATGAGGAAGAAGCTATCCCACTTTCTATTCTAGTGATTAAAGATTAGCTTGTTCGGGCATATGGCAATATCTCCATGATTCTAATCAAACCAGGAAGGACCGTAATCTAAGAAGCATGATTTGGAACCATTAATCAGTGTAAAGTGACCATTAAGTTGAATAAATGTCATAGGAGTTATGGGGATGAAGCTATTCCACTTTCTATTCCAGTGATTCAAGATTAGCATGTTCCGACATATGACAATATATTCATGATTCTAATAAAACCAGGAGGAACCAAGATGTAAGAAGCATGATTTGGAACCATTAATCAGTGGAAATAACCATTAAGTTGAATAAATCTAATAGGAGTTATGAAGTAGACGCTATCCCTCTTTCTATTCTAGTGATTCAAGATTAGCCTTTTTGGACATATGGTAATATCTTCATGATTCTAATTAAACCAGGAGAAACCAAGATGTAAGAATCATGAGTTGTATCCATTAATCAGTGGATAGTGACCAGGAAGTTGAATAAATCTCATAGGAGTTATGAGGAAGAAGCTATCCCACTTTCTATTCCAATGATTCAAGATTAGCTTGGTCGAAGATATGGCAATATCTTCATGATTCTAATCAAACCAGGAGGAACCAAGATATAAGAATTTTGATTTGGAACCATTAATCAATGGAAAGTGACCAGGAAGTTGAATAAATATGATAGGAGTTAGGGGAAGAATCTATCCCACTTACTATTACAATGATTCAAGAATAGCCTTTTTTAACATATGGCAATAGCTTCATGATTCTAATCAAACCAGGAGGAACCACGATGTAAGAAAAACAATTGGAATCATTAATCAGTGGAAAGTGACCAGGAAGTTTAATAAATATGATAGGACTTATGAGGAAGAAGCTATCCCACTTTCTATTCCAATGTTTCAAGATTAGCCTGGTCGAAGATATGGCAATATCTTCATGATTCTAATCAAACCAGGAGGAACCAAGACATAAGAAGTTTGATTTGGAACCATTAATCAATGGAAAGTGACCAGGAAGTTGAATAAATCTGATAGGAGTTAAGGGGAAGAATCTATCCCACTTACTATTAAAATTATTCAAGATTAGCCTTTTTGAACATATGGCAATAGCTTCATGATTCTAATCAAACTAGGAGGAACCACGATGTAAGAAAAATAATTGGAATCATTAATCATTGGAAAGTGACCATGAAGTTGAATAAATCTCATAGAAGTTATGAGGAAGAAGCTATCCAACTTTCTATTCTATTGATTCAAGATTTGCTTTTTCGGACATATGGCAATATCTTCATGATTCTAATCAAACCAGGACAAACCAAGATGTAAGAATCATGATTTGGAACCATTAATCAGTGGACAATAACCATGAAGTTGAATAAATCTAATAGGAGTTATGAGGTAGATGCTATCCCTCTTTCTATTCTAGTGATTCAAGATTAGCCTTTTCGGACATATGGTAATATCTTCATGATTCTAATTAAACCAGGAGAAACCAAGATGTAAGAATCATGAGTTGTATCCATTAATCAGTGGATAGTGACCAGGAAGTTGAATAAATCTCATAGGAGTTATGAGGAAGAAGCTATCCCACTTTCTATTCTAGTGATTCAAGAATAGCTTGTTCGGACATATGGCAATATTTTCATGATTCTAATCAAAACAGTAGGAACCAAGATGTACGAAACATGATTTGGAACTATTATCAGTGGAAAGTGAACAGGAAGTTGAATAAATCTCATAGGAGTCAAGGGGAATAAGCTATCCCACTTAATATTACAGTGATTCAAGATTGCCTTTTTGAACATATGTCAATATCTTCATGATTCTAATCAAACCAAGAGAAACCAAGATGTAAGAAGAATAATTTGAAATCATTAATCCGTGGAAAGTGACCATGAAGTTGAATAAATCTCATAGGAGTTATGAGGAAGAAGTTATCCCACTTTCTATTCTAGTGATTCAATATTAGCTTGTTCGGACATATGACAATATCTTCATGATTCTAATCAAACCAGGAGGAACCAAGATGTAAGAAGCATGATTTGGAACCATTAATCAGTGGACAATAACCATGAAATATAATAAATCTCATAGGTGTTATGAGGAAGAAGCTATCCCACTTACTATTACAGTGATTCAAGATTAGCCTTTTTAAACATATGGCAATACCTTCATGATTCTAAACAAACCAGGAGGAACCAAGATGTAAGACAAAATAGTTTGGAATCATTAATCAGTGGAAAGTGACCATGAAGTTTAATAAATATCATAGGAGTTATGAGGAAGAATCTATCCCACTTTGTATTCCAATGATTCAAGATTAGCCTGGTCGAAGATATGGCAATATCTTCATGATTCTAATCAAACCAGGAGGAACCAAGATATAAGAAGTTTGATTTGGAACCATTAATCAATGGAAAGTGACCAGGAAGTTGAATAAATTTGATAGGAGTTAAGGGGAAGAATCTATCCCACTTACTATTACAATGATTCAAGATTAGCCTTTTTGAACATATGGCAATAGCTTCATGATTCTAATCAAACCAGGAGGAACCACGATGTAAGAAAAATAATTAAAATCATTAATCAGTGGAAAGTGACCATGAAGTTGAATAAATCTCATAGGAGTTATGAGGAAGAAGCTATCCAACTTTCTATTCTATTGATTCAAGATTAGCTTGTTCGGACATATGGCAATATCTTCATGATTCTAATCAAACCAGGACAAACCAAGATGTAAGAAGCATGATTTGGAACCATTAATCAGTGGACAATAACCATGAAGTTGAATAAATCTAACAGGAGTTATGAGGTAGACGTTATCCCTCTTTCTATTCTAGTGATTCAAGATTAGCATTTTCGGACATATGGTAATATCTTCATATTTTAATTAAACCAGGAGAAACCAAGATGTAAGAATCATGATTTGTAACCATTAATCAGTGGAGAGTGACCAGGAAGTTGAATAAATCTCATAGGAGTTATGAGGAAGAAGCTATCCCACTTTCTATTCTAGTGATTCAAGAATAGCTTGTTTGGACATATGGCAATATTTTCGTGATTCTAATCAAAACAGTAGGAACCAAGATGTACGAAACATGATTTGGAACTATTATCAGTGGAAAGTGAACAGGAAGTTGAATAAATCTCATAGGAGTCAAGGGGAATAAGCTATCCCACTTACTATTACAGTGATTCAAGATTAGCCTTTTTGAACATATGGCAATATCTTCATGAATCTAATCAAACCAAGAGGAACCAAGATTTAAGAAGAATAATTTGGAATCATTAATCCGTGGAAAGTAACCATGAAGTTGAATAAATCTCATAGGAGTTATGAGGAAGAAGTTATCCCACTTTCTATTCTAGTGATTCAAGATTAGCCTTTTCGGACATATGGTAATATCTTCATGATTCTAATCAAACCAGGAGGAAACCAAGAAGTAAGAAGCATGATTTGTAACCATTAATCAGTGGATAGTGAACAGGAAGTTGAATAAATCTCATAGGAGTTAATGAGGAAGAGTTATCCCACTTCTATTCTAGTGATTCAAGATTAGCCTTTTTCGGACATATGGCAATATTTCATGATTCTAATTCAAACCAGGAGGAACCAAGATGTAAGAAACATGATTTGGAACTCATTATCAGTGGAAAGTGACCATGAAGTTGAATAAATCTCATAGGAGTTATGAGGAAGAAGCTATCCCACTTACTATTACAGTGATTCAAGATTAGCCTTTTTGAACATATGGCAATATCTTCATGATTCTAATCAAACCAGGAGGAACCAAGATGTAAGAAAATAAATTAAAATCATTAATAAGTGGAAGGTGACCATGAAGTTGAATAAATCTCATAGGACTTATGAGGAAGAAGCTATCCCACTTCTATTCTTGTGATTCAAGATTAGCTTGTTCGGACATATGGCAATATCTTCATGATTCTAATCAAACAGGAGGAACCAAGATGTAAGAAGCATGATTTGGAACCATTAATCAGTGGACAATAACCATGAGTTGAATAAATCTAACAGGAGTTATGAGGTAGACGCTATCCCTCTTTCTATTCTAGTGATTCAAGATTAGCCTTTTCGGACATATGGTAATATCTTCATGATTCTAATTAAACCAGGAGGAACCAAGATGTAAGAATCATGATTTGTAACCATTAATCAGTGGATAGTGACCAGGAAGTTGAATAAATCTCATAGGAGTTATGAGGAAGAAGCTATCCCACTTTCTATTCTAGTGATTCAAGAATAGCTTGTTCGGACATATGGCAATATTTTCATGATTCTAATCAAAACAGTAGGAACCAAGATGTACGAAACATGATTTGGAACTATTATCAGTGGAAAGTGAACAGGAAGTTGAATAAATCTCATAGGAGTCAAGGGGAATAAGCTATCCCACTTACTATTACAGTGATTCAAGATTAGCCTTTTTGAACATATGGCAATATCTTCATGATTCTAATCAAACCAAGAGGAACCAAGATGTAAGAAGAATAATTTGGAATCATTAATCCGTGGAAAGTGACCATGAAGTTGAATAAATCTCATAGGAGTTATGAGGAAGAAGTTATCCCACTTTCTATTCTAGTGATTCAATATTAGCTTGTTCGGACATATGACAATATCTTCATGATTCTAATCAAACCAGGAGGAACCAAGATGTAAGAAGCATGATTTGGAACCATTAATCAGGGGAAAAATAACCATGAAATATAATAAATCTCATAGGTGTTATGAGGAAGAAGCTATCCCACTTACTATTACAGTGATTCAAGATTAGCCTTTTTAAACATATGGCAATATCTTCATGATTCTAAACAAACCAGGAGGAACCAAGATGTAAGAACAAAATTAGTTTGGAATCATAATCAGTGGAAAGTGGACCTTGAAGTTTAATAGCATATCATAGGACGTTATGAGGAAGAAGCTATCCCACTTTGTATTCCAATGATTCAAGATTAGCCTGGTCGAAGATATTGGCATATCTTCATGATTCTAATCAAACCAGGAGGAACCAAGATATAAGAAGTTTGATTTGGAACCATTAATCAATGGAAAGTGACCAGGAAGTTTGGAATAAATCTGATAGGAGTTAAGGGGAAGAAAGCTATCCCAACTTACCTATTACAGTGATATCAAGAACTAGCCTTTTTTGAACATATGGCAATAGCTTCATGATTCTAATCAAACCAGGAGGAACCAAGATGTAAGAAAACATGATTTGAAAATCATTAATCAGTGGAAAGTGACCATGAAGTTGAATAAATCTCATAGGAGTTATGAGGAAGAAGCTATCCAACTTTCTATTCTAGTGATTCAAGATTAGCTTGTTGGGACATATGGCAATATCTTCATGATTCTAATCAAACCAGGAGAAACCAAGATGTAAGAAGCATGATTTGGAACCATTAATCAGTGGACAATAACCATGAAGTTGAATAAATCTCATAGGAGTTATGAGGAAGAAGCTATCCCACTTTCTATTCTAGTGATTCAAGATTAGCCTATTTCGGACATATGGCAATATCTTCATGATTCTAATCAAACCAGAGAGAAACAAGATGTAAGAATCATGATTTGAACCATTAATCAGTGGAAAGTGACCAGGAAGTTGAATAAATCTCATAGGAGTTATGAGGAAGAAGCTATCCCACTTACTATTCATGATTCAAG